>MU968363.1:26449110-26756918 GCA_034641835.2 Pinus albicaulis | reverse complement strand
CTAGCCAGCAATGTAGGAAGTTTTGCCCACATGTTGTGGCTAGGAGGGTTTGGAAACATTCGAATTATTACAGCTAGGTGTCAATACCTTAGCTGATTGTAATTCTTTAGATTAATTAGAGTCAGAGGAAGTCGAATAGCTCAGTTTGTCTAGCTGTCAGTTCAGTTAGTGAATAAATTGTAATAGACTTTTGGTTTTCGAAACGGTCCTCATAGAGGAACCGAGGAGTCATATGTGCATATGTATAAATGTATTCTCAGATGTAATTAAAACAGAGGAGAGGAGAGGAAGAGAATTTCTGCAATAAAACTCTGTGTGTTAACTATTGTTTCCAATTAAGTGATTTCGATACTTATTGGCCATTGAATTGTCTCGAATTCTGATAAATGAAGAAATTGTTTGATTGAGGAACGGTGGTACACTGGTTTTGCGCTCATTTCGTCGTGGAACTGTCCCTATCCAAATTGTGGAGAGGTTGTTTAGTTGTGGAATGATTGGTTCTGTGCGTATACAATTGTTGAACCGAACTATTGGATAGATCCCGTATATCTCTAGTTATCGTTTCCCTCCAGATTAATCGAACAGGCATTGCAGAGTAAGCCTCCACTCATAGAAGAAATCCAATGTGGTGATAGGAATCCACTTAATAAAGAGAATCGCGATTGGTTGTTGATTGAACTTCCTAACCGAAGGCAAACCCGAGTTAACGCACACAAGGGCGACCGTGACCCGACGCAACCCGAGTCCAACACTGTAGCAAAACCGGGGGCGGATTTCAAAGGTGGGTTTCCCCCCCTTTCCGCACCACCTTCCGACCGTGAGTGGTATCCGTAGAGTGGGCAGCGAATCCACAGAGAACCCGACACGTGGCGGAGTGGACCATCCAAAAAACCACCTTTCCGTATCGATTTCGCGCGTTAACGTCAGTACGTGGACGCCGAGCGGAATCACTCCGCGCCGTCGATCTGGCGCAGGCGCATCGTAGGGTGGTCATTGAACGGAGATGCATAGAAGTTAACCAAGGTACGAAGAGCGCGTTGATTGGTCCGTTGACAGAGGAGGTGGGGCCCAGGGCCACGAGTATTTATAAATTCTGTACGTTTATAAAGTTCTGGTTATAGCGCATGGAGGATAGATTTAAAAACCCAAATGGTTAATATTAGTGGAAGTTGTGGAATACAGTTTTTATCAATTTCTTCGAAATTGATAATAACTTCAAAGTAGACCGAAATTGATAATAAGAGACGGGGTTACAAGGAGAAGCCAGACAGACCACGACTATAGTAGACAGACCTTTCAGTTAAGCTGCATCAATTGTGGTATCAGAGCGAGAAGTTTGAGCTGTTTGCTGACATGGCAATCCGACTTGGTAGAGGTGCTGGCAGGAGGAGACCTGTAGCCAACGCAGAGGTGTTAGAGGTGTTGCAAAGGGTCGAGGCCAGAATGGATGCCGTGGAGCGAAGACAGACCAGAGATCCTGAAGACATAAGTGAACCTGAAACGGAAGAAGCTGAAGAAAATGTTGAAATTCCTCTTGATTTGAGGCTCCTTAGAACTGTTCTGGGATCTGCAGTTAAGCCCAGAATTGAAGTGTCGAGTTATACAGGGGGACTGAATCCAGAAGAGCTGGTGGACTGGATAAACGCACTGAACAAGTGCTTCGATTATGAAGAAATAAGTGAAGATAAAAAGGTCAAGTTTGCAGTAACAAAGATGAAAGGACATGCTGCACTTTGGTGGGATGGAGTGCAGGCAGAGAGGAGGAGAGTTGGCAAGCAACCTATCAAGAGCTGGACTAGAATGATGGCCAAATTAAAAGGTAAATTCTTACCTAGTGATTACTAGCTGACATTGTATAAACAAATGCAGAACCTGAGACAGAGGTTGCTGACAGTAAAGGAATACACAGAAGAATTCTACAGAGTGAGCATAAGAGCTGGGCAATTCCAAGATACACCAGAGAAGACTGCCAGATATGTGAATGGTCTCAGATTGGAGATTCAAGATGAGATTGGTCTTCTGTCTCCCAAGACAGTAGAAGAGGCGTACCAGATGGCCTTGAAAGCAGAAGAGAAACTCCTGAGGAAACAGTCTGCCAAGAAGAGAGGTACTTTCCGTGGGAAGGGAAGTCAGGGTGGTAGAGGAAAGCCTACACCCAGGGATGGAGCTAACAGTAGCTCACCTCAGAATGCATCTACAGAGGAGGATGCAAGTGGCAGAAGGGGTCCTTACAGAGGAAAAGGAAGAGGAGGCAGAGATAGAGGCAGAGGTAGAGAGTTGAGGTGTTATAGATGTCAGGGAGTGGGACATAAGCACTATGAGTGTCCAGAGAATGTGGGTGCTGGTCCAAGAAATGCTGTTGTTGCCCAGGTTGAAGAAGAAGAAAAATTTGAAGAAAAAGTTCTTCCAGAGAGGGGAGAGTCCTTGGTGGTTAATAAGGTCCTGTTGAAACAAACCAAAGAAGTCACTGAACCTGCACAAAGGAAGACTTTGTTTAGAAGCATATGCAAAGTCCAAGGGAAATGCTGCCAACTAATCATTGATAGTGGCAACACAGACAATTTGGTTTCCACTGAGGTAATAGAAAAACTGAAGCTGAAGACTAGGGAGCACCCCACTCCCTACAGGGTGTCCTGGCTGCATAAAGGGCACCAGCTTGTTGTGAAAGAACAGTGTGAAATAGAGCTGCAAATGGGCAATTACAAGGACAAGGTTTTGTGTGATGTAATGCCCATGGATGTGTGTCATATACTGCTGGGTAGACCTTGGCAGTTTGACAGAGCAGCAGTGCATGATGGCAAGATGAACACTTACAAGTTCTTCAAAGATGGGGTACATCTTATATTGATTCCCATGGAAGAAGGAGAGCCATGCAGCAGAGTGATTGATCCAAAGACCTTGTTGCTGAGCGGGAAAGAATATCTGCAGCAGATAGAAGAAGAAGAGGTAAGCTTTGCTTTAGTTTGCAAACCTAAAGTAGTTCTTACTTCCACAAAGATTTCTGATTTACCAGTAGAGATACAAGAGATGTTAGACAATTACTGTGACATTGTTGTGGATGATTTACCTGATGAGCTGCCACCTGTGAGAAGGATCAGCCATCAGATAGATTTTATCCCTGGTTCAAATCTGCCAAATAAGGTAGCCTACAGAATGACTCCCAAGGAAAATGAAGAAATCAGGAAACAAGTACAGGAATTGGTGGACAAAGGACTGATCAGAGAAAGTCTGAGTCCATGTGTAGTACCAGCAGTTTTGAGCCCAAAGAAGGATGGAGGCTGGAGGATGTGTACTGATGCCAGAGCAATTAATAAGATCACAATCAGGTACAGATTCCCTTTACCCAGAATTGAGGATTTGATGGACTGTTTGAGTGGTGCTAAATATTTTTCAAAGATAGATTTGAAAAGTGGATACCATCATATTAGAATAAGAGAGGGTGATGAGTGGAAAACTGCCTTTAAAACAAATGAAGGACTGTATGAATGGATGGTAATGCCTTTTGGGTTATCAAATGCACCTAGCACTTTTATGAGACTTATGAATGAAGTATTGAAAGAGTTCATTGGTAAATTTGTGATAGTATATTTGGATGATATATTAGTTTTCAACACAACTAGAGAAGAACATTTAAGGCATCTTAATCATGTCTTGAAGAAGCTGCACCAGGAGAAGTTGCTGATAAATTTGAAGAAATGTTCATTCATGAAGGAAGAGTTGGTGTATTTGGGTTTCGTTGTTTCTGCAGAAGGATTGAAGATGGACCCAGAAAAGGTTAAAGCAATTTTGGAGTGGCCTTCACCCAGGAATGTTTTTGAGGTAAGAAGTTTCCATGGACTTGCTAGTTTTTACAGAAAGTTTATAAGAAACTTCAGTAAGATTAATGCACCCATAATTGAAACCATAAAGAAGAGCAAACAACCATTTAAGTGGACTGCTGAAGCAGAGAAAAATTTTAAAGTTTTGAAGCAAAAGATAACAGAGAAGCCTGTTTTAATTCTGCTTGAGTTCACCAAACCATTTCAAGTAAAATGTGATGCCAGTGGGGAGGCCATTGGAGCTGTTTTGAGTCAGGATGATAGGCCTGTAGCCTATTTCAGTGAGAAGTTGAATGATACCAGGAGAAGGTATTCCTCTTATGAGAAGGAATTCTATGCAATTGTTCAAGCACTGAAGAAGTGGAGACATTATTTGATGTCCAGGGAGTTTGTATTGTATTCTGATAATCATGCTTTGCAGTATATTGTACAGCAGCCCAAGTTAAAACACAAGCATGCTAAATGGGTTGAGTATCTCCAAAGTTTTAATTTTGTTTTGAAACATATAAGTGGCCAAGCCAATAAAGTAGCTGATGCTTTGAGTAGGAGACATTTGCTTGTTCAAGAGACAAATTTTGAAGTTGCAGGATTCGATTTTCTCAAGGAATTGTATAAAACAGATCCCGATTTTAATGAAGCATTTGAAGCATGTAGTAACCTTGTTCTAATAGATAGAAGTCAGTGGCTGGATTATTTTCTGCAGGAAGACTTGTTATTCAGAAAGAATCAACTGTGTATACCAAAATGTTCCATGAGAGAAAATTTGATCAAAGAAAAGCATAGTGGTGGACTTGCTGGACACTTTGGTACTGATAAGACTTATGAGCAGCTGAGTCACTTTTATTTTTGGCCCAAGATGAGAACAGAAGTAGATAAGTTTGTGAAGAGTTGCAAGATCTGTCAGTATGCTAAAGGAAGGAGCGAGAATGCAGGATTGTACACTCCCTTACCTATTCCAGATAAGCCTTGGGACATGGTGAGTATGGATTTTGTTCTAGGATTGCCCAAGACTCAGAGAGGGAATGATGCAGTCTTTGTTGTGGTAGACATATTCTCCAAAATGGCACATTTTATTCCATGCTATAAAACTAGTGATGCCACCCATGTTGCTAACTTGTTTTTCAAAGAAGTTGTTAGATTGCATGGGTTGCCCAAGAGTATTGTTTCAGACAGAGACACCAGATTTGTGGGTCATTTTTTGAGGACACTATGGAAGAAACTTGGCACTAAACTGAGTTTCAGCTCAGCTTATCATCCCCAGACTGATGGACAAACTGAGGTAGTGAATAGGAGTTTGGGAAATTTGTTGAGGAGTCTTGCAGGAGAACATCCCAAGCAGTGGGATCATATTTTGCCTCAGGCAGAATATGCATATAATGATTCACCAAACAGAAGCACAGGGCAGAGTCCATTTCATATTATTTATGGAATGCATCCTAGAGGAATATCAGAATTAAGAAATCTGGGAAGAGCAGAGTTAAGGAGTGCAGATGGTGAAGAATTTGCTTCAGAGATCCAGGCCATTCATGAACAAGTGAAACAGCAACTACAAGGCAGCAGCATCAAATACAAAAACAGAGCAGACTTGAGCAGAAAAGAAGTTCACTTTGAAGTAGGAGACTTGGTTTTGGCACACTTGAGGAAGGAGAGGTTCCCAAAGAAGCAGTACAACAAATTGAAGTTCAAAAAGATTGGGCCATGCAAGATACTTAGGAAGTTTTCTGCAAATGCTTATGAGATTGAATTGCCACCTGATGTTGGAATATCTCCCATTTTTAATGTTGCAGATTTGTACAAGTATGAAAATGATGGTGCAGAGGACAGATTAGCAGACAAGGAACAGATTGAGTGGAAAGAACAGCTACCTCCAGCTCAGCCATTGCAACCAGAGAAGATATTGGACAAGAGAGTGTTCAAAAGGATCAGAGGACAAGAGTACTTTCAGTACTTGATCAAATGGAAGGATAAACCAGAGGAAGATGCCACTTGGATGACTGAAGGAATGTTGTAGAAGATAGGCAGATCAGTGGAGGAGCTCATGGACAGGAGCCCATGAAGAAAATTGCCCTCAGGAGTCTGATGCAGGGGCATTAGACACTGGCCAGCAATGTAGGAAGTTTCGTCCACATGTTGTGGCTAGGAGGGTTTGGAAACATTCGAATTATTACAGCTAGGTGTCAATACCTTAGCTGATTGTAATTCTTTAGATTAATTAGAGTCAGAGGAAGTCGAATAGCTCAGTTTGTCTAGCTGTCAGTTCAGTTAGTGAATAAATTGTAATAGACTTTTGGTTTCCGAAACGGTCCTCATAGAGGAACCGAGGAGTCATATGTGCATATGTATAAATGTATTCTCGGATGTAATTAAAACAAAGGAGAGGAGAGGAAGAGAATTTCTGCAATAAAACTCTGTGTGTTAACTATTGTTTCCAATTAAGTGATTTCGATACTTATTGGCCATTGAATTGTCTCGAATTCTGATAAATGAAGAAATTGTTTGATTGAGGAACGGTGGTACACTGGTTCTGCGCTCATTTCGTCGTGGAACTGTCCCTATCCAAATTGTGGAGAGGTTGTTTAGTTGTGGAATGATTGGTTCTGTGCGTATACAATTGTTGAACCGAACTATTGGATAGATCCCGTATATCTCTAGTTATCGTTTCCCTCCAGATTAATCGAACAAAGTAAGTAGCAGCCTCCACCATAGAAGAAATCCACGTAAGATAGGAATCCGCTAATAAAGAGAATCGCGATTGGTTGTTGATTGAACTTCCTAACCGAAGGCAAAACCCTGAGTTAACGCACACAAGGGCGACCGTGACTCGACGCAACCCGAGTCCGCTTGTCCGGAAGACCAGCAAAACGGTACTCGCACTGAGCAGAGCTACAACCCCCCTTTCCGGCACACCACCTTCCGACCGTGAGGGGTATCCGTAGAGCAGGGGAAACAATCCTACGCAGAACCCGACACGTGCGAGTGACCATCCAAAAACCACCTTTTCCGCACGATTTCGCTGCTAACGCGCACGGGACGCCGAGCCGAATCACTCCGCCGCCGTCGATCCCGGCGCAGGCGCATCGTAGGGGTGGCCACGAACGAGATGCATAGAAGCGAACGGTTGCACGAAGAGCGCGTTGATTTGGTCCGTCGACGAGAGGAGGTGGGGGCCTGTGGCCACGAGTATTTATAAATTCTGTACGTTTATAAAGTTCTGGTTATAGCGCATGGAGGATAGATTTAAAAACCCAAATGGTTAATATTAGTGGAAGTTGTGGAATATAGTTTTTATCAATTTCTTCGAAATTGATAATAACTTCAAAGTAGACCGAAATTGATAATAAGAGACGGGGTTACAAGGAGAAGCCAGACAGACCACGACTATAGTATACATACCTTTCAGTTAAGCTGCATCAGGAATTGAGGTAGTAGCCTCCTGTAGGTTGGAGCCTGCAGAAAATCAGTGGTGAGAGGGAGTTGGAGCTTGCCTTTACATCACAGCAATAATAAGATGTGGTTTTCTCCCTTATGGGTTTCCATTTATATCTGTTGTCTATGTACATGATGATTATGTGTTGATATTCTGTATTTAATCTGCTTAATACCTGCTGCTCACTTATTAAGATTGTTGTTCCATTGAATCTTAAGTTGATCACAAAATGAAGATGTAAATAAGTGTAAAAGAAAGTTTTACAAGACCATGACTGCGTTAAACTGATTCACCCCCCCTCTCAGTTTAACCAAGGGTTCAACACTCTCCACCAAATCTCGTGGCTAGAACACATCCAATGCTACAAAAACTAACACTCCCTCTTAGCGAGGAATTTGTTCTAGTGCTGCAACCCACTGAAACAACACCCTGTCTCTGCATTATCTCCTGTCACGCTGCTGATTTTTGGCTACTGCTGCCCACCAACTACTGCGTAACTCTTATATGCGCTGCATCTGTGCTGCTGTTGACCCTGCTGAACTGCTGCCAACACTGCATCTGCACTGCAACTCCCTCTCATCTGCTGCTGTTGCAACTGAGAAATATCTAAAATACATGCTCTCTTTTACTGAAACGGGTTCTCCACCATACCCATTTGTTCCCTGAACTGGATGAACTTAGCTCTCCCTAGAGCTTTCGTGAGTATGTCTACTACCTGATCTCCTGTGGGAACTTACTGCAGCTGGACTGTCCCACATTGTACAGAGTCTCTGATGAAATGAAATATGATATGTATGTGTTTCGACTTGTTATGAAACACTGGATTCTCAGAGAGCTTTATGCAACTTTGATTATCACAATGGACATTGGTCGCTCCCATCCTTTGCCTTAACAAGCTCACGAGTGTTGAAGATTGTAACTAGGTTCGGTCTTCATAAATTGTATTTGATTCAATATTTATTGTACTTAACGAAAGAAAAAATAATTTTATATTATTATTAAATGACTTATTAAGGCATGGGTTTCATGCTTGGGTCATATTATTTTAGGTCAAAGTCCTCATTGTGGACTTCTAGGTTTTATTCTGAGTTTATAGTGTCATTGCAGATGTTGGAACACCTAATCCTACATGGGTAGGTGTGGAATGCAAAAAGGCACAATGGAGTCCAAGTGACCTTGGAATGTGAAACCAAGAGTCACACCATTGTACTATAAATGTACATCTTTGTATAATGGAAAATAAGAAAGCCTCAAGCTTATCTTTCATTGTGTGTTGAGTCTTGTGTGTGTGTGCTCATCTTCCTCATACACCATGTGTGTGCTTCAACATGGTGTTTAACATGGTATCAGAGCGGGCGATTGCTGGCCCTGCTCCACTTTGAATGAGCCATTTGTGTTTATGGCCTGTGCATATCTGCAAAATTGTTGGCATTTTTGCAGCACTCAGAAATTTGGAGCAGCACTGCACATCTGAAGCACTCAGAGATTTCTGCAGCAGTGTTTTTGCCGCCATTCAGAAGTGTTTTGGAGAAAGAGCAGCATTCAGAAATTGGCAGCATTGTGCATCTGAAGGTTTTCATTCTCATTTTTCCTGCAATTTCTATTAATTTCTGCATTGAAGAGTTGCTGGAAAACACTGTTTAAAGAGGGTCTCTGAAGTAGAAGTTTCTGGTTTTTATTGATAAAGAAATCTGAGCTTTTCTGCTATCTACATTTTCTGCTGCTGGAATTAATTTTGCTCTATATTTGGAAGAAGAAAAATCTGCTGTTGTTTTTAGATGGAATTCCTGCTCTACTCTCTGTTGTAACTTACAAAAAAAAATAAAAATAAAAAAATAAAAATAAAAATAAAAAAAATCAATTCAAACTTCAGCCTCTCGGCCCCCCTCTATGCTCTGGAATACGCCCTGCACCCTGCATTTCTTTTTTTTCACCTCACATCGCTTCACTCCCTTCACCCAATACACAACCACCCTAAACTGCGATTCCTCACGCGTCTACGCCCTCCCCTAACCACGCTACTCCTCTCGCCATACAAACAACACACTCCATACCTGCAAACGATATCCTACCCATCGACAGCCCTCAACACACATCTCTCCACACTACAGCTCTTCACACGTCCCTATCACAAAACGCTCCCCAATTCGTCAGGTCGTCCCTCACTCTGCGCGCTATCACTATCAACAGTCCCTACAGCGCGACTCCTCCCTATCCCCTCTACCCAAGCCCCGTTGCGCACCCTCACACGTTCCCCTCGACCTGCAACAAACACTCTTCCTCACCCTGGCTGCTCGGCCTTCCAGCTGTCTTAACAAACGCTCTTCCTCACCCTGGCTGCTGGGCCTTCCAGCTGTATTACGCCCCTCCTTGGCCGCTCGGCCTCCACACCATATCTGCCCCTTTCTCCACATGTAAAAATTTCGTTTAAATTAAAAACCCACAGTTGTGTAACGATTTGGTATGGCCGTCCTCCCTCCCACGCACAATGCGTTGCCCCTTTTAAATTTTAAATTTCTGCACTTTTTTTAAAATACCATTTTAAAATACCGCTCTTCCAATAATATACCGTCCATTCAAAATTCAATCCCCTCCTCTCCCATTTTAATATGCGCCCTTTTCTCATATAATAACATACGCTCAAACCGGCTGCTACTCCACTCTCCCCATTCCCCTTTCGACTCTCGACCTACTCGCTCCCTTCACCAATTACTTCTCGACTCCACCTATCGCCTCCCTTATCGATTCCTCTTCCGTCCCTTTTCAAAACAGTCATTTACCTAATGTAATTCGACTTTTAAATTTTGCTGCCCTCCCCCATATATTACTTAACCCCCCATCCCCATTAATATACCCCTATATAATACTCCCACCCCAAATAAATTTCCCTCTTCCATTTTAAAATCCATTTTTAAATAATAAATTTTTAATTAATTTTCAATTAATTAAAAAAAAAAAAAAAAAAAAAAAAAAAAAGCAGAGAGGGAGAGGAAAGAGAGAAAATTTGAACATCAGAAAAAATGGAAAATGGCATATGAGGAGCACATGGACTAAAATTTGTAGATTTACATTGTGATTTATGGCATTGATTTGAAGGGTGTTTTTTTGGAAAAATTGACATTTGAAGACAAGTTTGAAACAACTATTTGAAGAAGAGAATTCAGCTGCCTTAAAGGCCTCTTGCATAGTTTTCAGCTGCACATATTTTTGCAGAAATATTGTATTGAGTTGACATTATATTGCTTCTTCATAGTTGCAATCAAGATTTGAAGTGTAAACTTAAGTTGTTGGATTGTTGATTGCCCTCCATCATTTGAGGAGCACACTTTGTACTTTGAGAATTTCTTGAGTCATTTGTATTTCTTGTTGCATCACATTGTAAACGGGTGCATTTTCGGTTGTAGCCGACACCCTTTCATTTGTTGAGCCTAATTTGTTGAAAAATGGCTAAAATCAATGAGGCATTAGAGTTGTTGAATATCCTCATTCATTCCAATGTTGATGACATGATAAAAATGAGCAAGGATGCTCTTTGTAAAATTCAAAGTTGTTTGTTATATGCACATGAAAAGATTGAGTTTTTGCAGTTGGAATATCAGCTCCAACAAGACGAACTTCAGCAAAAGAGTCACCATTCTGAACCTGTTTCTGTTCAGAACATTGTGAAAGACTCCCATCGCAGTGCTTTTTCACAGTTCCGCTGATTCCTATCTGGCCCTTATACTTTAGAGCAGATGTACATGCGTATGTGGCGCCTCAAACTACACTTCAAGCCCATCATCGTACTCCAAAGAGCTTGTCCACAACAAAGCACAGAATCACAGGTCTTGGATAGGCATTGCTGATGTGTCCTTTCATATTCCAGACTACACCAAGCCCATCATATTTCAGAGTGCCGGATTCTTGTATGACAGTTCACCTGCAGCTGTTCCAGATCCTGCTCCACAACAACAACATCAGATTGAGAAATGCAAACACTGTGATCGAGTTGGCCATATGAAAGATCACTGTTTTGATCTTCATCCATGCAAGCACTGTGGTCGGCACACTCATTCTTCACACAGATGCTTCAGACACAAGCCTCCTGCGAGAACCAAGATTCATCTTGGATGGATCGCTTCTTGGCAATGGGCATCAGCAGCCAAGAAGATGTTTACGACACATGTTAGAACTTGTTCACGGATATTGAACAAACTTGCAGTTGAGTTTTTGCCATCATCTCACCTTGTCCCTGACAGGGGGGAAAATGGTGGTCATGTACAAGCTTCGACGACAGATCAAGCGAGCCTGAGCCACAATCTCTCATTCCATGTTCAGAGTTGTAGCCAGCAGTTCAAGCGAGCCTGAGCCACAATTCGTCATTCCGGATTCAGAGATGTAGCTAGAGATACATATGCCCATGAGCATACCTTCAGTTGGTGGATAACCTAAAACCATCATTTTTGGTTGGTGGATAACCTAAAACCATCATCTTTGGTTGGTGGACAACCTAAAACCACCATAGGTAGTAGACCTCCCTTCTTTTAGGTCGAAGGTCTCCCTTTTTTTATGAGGGACAATTCCTCTAGCAGAAGCCTTCAGCTTCTTGCCAGTTTTGGAAGAGTTCCGGGAACTGCAACAAGTTTTGCGTTCCAGTGTTTGTGGTCATCCTAAAACCACCTCTTTTTTCCAACATTTCAATGAGTTGATTCAGCCCAAGTGCTGCCATGTATACTTTGCATATTGTATTACAACTCTTTTCTTGGACTCACACATACCCCTTCGGATTAAGGGGGGATGTTGGAACACCTAATCCTACATGGGTAGGTGTGGAATGCAAAAAGTCACAATGGAGTCCAAGTGACCTTGGAATGTGAAACCAAGAGTCACACCATTGTACTATAAATGTACATCTTTGTATAATGGAAAATAAGAAAGCCTCAAGCTTATCTTTCATTGTGTGTTGAGTCTTGTGTGTGTGTGCTCATCTTCCTCATACACCATGTGTGTGCTTCAACATGGTGTTTAACAGCAGATTTAAATTGACTCATACTGGGCTTTTGAATCATGCAATTAGGTCAAGTATTCAGTGATATGATTTATGGAGCCTCCACATTAAGTCGACCTTCAAGTGATCAAGTCGGCCCCAAGTCCAACAATTCAAACCCATTAGAAGCCTATAAATATAGGGAGATCAAATTTATTTGGAGACATCTATCTCACACTCATAAATTCGATATCATTTGCTACATCAAGGAAAAGTGCAAAGTAAAGAAAGAGGTCAATTGGAGTGCGGTTTTGGGCAAGCTAGAGGAGTTGAAGAAAATAAAAATTTTGGTGCTACTCTCTCTCTCTTACACGTGCTATAGTTTGGAAGATTGAAATCTCCAAGTATTTTGCTGCGTCAGTTGCTGCTGCTAAGAAGAATAGGTCGAATTTGATTTTGCTGGATGCTGCTGCCTTGAGAAGTTGTATTGGGTCAAAATCGAACTCCTAGAAGCAAGATCGAAGTTCCAAATGCAAGGTCGAAGTTCCAAGGTCGAAGAAACTGCTGCATAGTGCTGTTGCTGCGAGATTGAAGAAGGATCAAAAGAAAGGCTGACTTGGTGTGGAGGAAGTCGAGTCAAGGTCTAGAGTCTCAAGAATTACTATTGAAGGAAGAATTAATGACTGGGTTTTCCCCAAGATTGGGATTTTTCCCTAGCGGCTGGCCTACATCTGGTGTTCTTGATCTATGTGCATTTGCTTTGATATTTGCTTGATGAACTAAGATGAAAGAACATAATAAGAGCTAATGAATATCACAAGTAAATAATCAAGAATAAGAGAATAATTTTTTCTTTTTGATTCTCTAACATGGTATCAAAGCTTTGGTGAAAGAAGAAGGAAAAGGCAGTGTCAAGAATTTGATCAAGGAGACATAAGAAGTTCATTAAAGGAAACTCTTTAAGGAAAGAAGTCTTCACTAGCTTCAAGGAAGATGTCTAGCACTATCAACGGAGAGAACAAGCTTGAAGGATGTTATGTATATTTTATTAATTATTAGTTAGATATAGTTATCTTAGGTTTATTAATGTGGAAGGGCATGATCAACGATCATGCCTCTTCGCCAAGGGACACCATAGGGCTATATTTAAAGCCTTGGTGATCCTCACTTGTAATCATCTTATCTTTTATCAATAATAATATATACTTATTCAAGTTTACCAGAGTTTTTACACTCCATTGGTATCGAAGCAGTCACTCTTCAAGATCTGTGTGATCACTAAGAATTAAGGAATTACAAGAAAACTCTAGAATTGCAGATTTTTTTAAAACCAAGTGCTTGTGTAGCAGCAACATTTGTTTAAAAAAAAAATTGCAGATTTTTCCCACACTTGCCATCCCTTCCTTCCATATATATATATATATTAATAAAAAAATAAAAGAGAGAAGGAAAGTTAACATAACGGGGGAAATAAATTAAAAGGAAAAAAAAAATATTTAAAAGAAAATAGTTCCAAAAGAAAAAAAGAAAAAGAAAAAGAGATATATATATAAAGAATTACATATACGTACATATCAAGACAAATTAAAATTAAAAAGGAAAATGAAATAAGGAAGAGTAATTGCTCGTGGTTTACAAGCTTGTGGTTTTGGAAGCCCATGGTAGTAAAACCCATTCCCCCTTTTCAAAACAACATGACTTTTCAAAGTTAACAAAATTTTTTTCCCCATCACAAGAGAAGGTACCAGTGGTGAATGACATATGCCAAAGAAGATCAATCTTAAGTGAAGAAAATTGTGAAAAAATACAGCTTTGAGGCCAAAGCTTTTAAGGAAAAGGGGATACGCCCTAATTACAAGGAGTATGAGAAGTATGTTGTCATCAATGTCGATGGCCGGATTGCAGAAAAAATTGTTGGATCTCGAGAAATAGGTCAATAATAATTCAGATGACTTTGGAAAAAGATTAGTCGGTCTCGAAGGTATAGTTGCAGGAAACTCCAACGATATCAAAAGGCTTCATGATACGACAAATCGAATAGAAAGACAAATGTGGCTAAATCATAACAAGGCCACAAAAAATCACAGCGAAGCAATGAAAAAAATGACAGAACTGTTCGATAAGTTAAATGATAAGATAGATAAGATAAGTCAGACACAAGAAGCAATATTCCCGAATGTTGAACATAATCAACTGAACAATGCAGCTAATTCAGCTAATTCAGATCATAATCATGAATATAACATGTTTGAAAAAGAGCAATTAAATGAGGTTGAATTGGAAATCAGCTCACATGAAAACTATAGCGTTGAACTACCTAGAAGTAGAGACTCTGAACTCAACCATGAAAATTATAGAGCTGAGAAACCAAGAGAAGAAAATGCAACTCAATCCACTAATAAAGCTAGTAATGCAGCAACAGAAGTGAGTGAGAACTTTTATATAAATGAAAATCCAACGGCAGAAAAAGAAAAAATGTTTGGTGAAGGGGCCACATAAAGAATTCAACGTGACTACTATCACAAATGCAACAACAGAGATAGTCGTTGAAAATGAAAGAATTTAGAAACCATGAAAATACAGATGCTTATAAACAGTAAAATGTTTCATCCCTAGATTTGAAAGAAAAATGTGAAGAGACAAACACATCCGAAGCCACTGATACAGCGCCAGAAGCTGTTGAGGCCTTCAATGATGAAGCAGATACGGTTGTTAAGAAGGAAGCGTTTGATGATGAGGAGAAGTTACATTAGACGATAATTGTTGGTAACTTACCTCTAAATCTAAAAAGGAACAACGAAGAATCACCACCAGTACCAGGAATAGTACCCGACCCTGTCAATATCAAATCTTGTCGCTATCCACATCACCAACAGATTGAGCTCGAGAAGATGCTCCATGATCTTTTAAAAATGTGGGAAGCTAGAGCCCGCCACTCGAGAAACCCAGGCATTCGTCAACGTTGTCCATCATTACGTATGCTTTGAGGACAAAGCATCTTTAAGAGAGGGGCAATGTTATGTATATTTTATTAATTATTAGTTAGATATAGTTATCTTAGGTTTATTAATGTGGAAGGGCATGATCAACGATCATGCCTCTTCGCCAAGGAACACCGTAGGGCTATATTTAAAGCCTTGGTGATCCTCACTTGTAATCATCTCATCTTTTATCAATAATAATATATACTTATTCAAGTTTACCAGAGTTTTTACACTCCAAAGGAGCTTCAAACTATAGATCTTGGAATAAGAGGATTGACCTCCTCCTTGAAAATAACAAGGTCTTAGACTTGGTAAAGGGAAAAGTGAAGATCCATGTGAGTTTCATGCTTGGGTCATATTATTTTAGGTCAAAGTCCCCATTGTGGACTTCTAGGTTTTATTCTGAGTTTATAGTGTCATTGCAAATTTAAATTGACTCATATTGGGCTTTTGAATCATGCAATTCTGAAAATTCCTTAACCCAAAATCCCTATTGCAACAAATGGATATTACTTCTACTTGATTAATCATGCAAGTTATTCACTGTGTTATACAAGTAAATACTGAAGCAAATACATTTCAACCTTCACTACATAAATAAATTGCGGAAAAATAAACGCGGAAACAAGATCTAAGAAAGAAGAAAACTAAACACACATGACACCGTTATTTTTGGACTAAGTCCCTGGAAAAACCCATGCGGGAAAACTGGTGCAACAATTGAGGGTTTGATATTATTAAGTAGAATTTCTGAATACAATATGGGATGCCTTACCAGCGATCCACACAGAGAATCTGACTGACAAAGAACTAGTGAGGATTACCTCACATTGACACTAGAAATCCGAAACTGACCCAACATCGAGTTGATGAGCCCCACGTTGCCTCTGCGCAAATCAACGTCACTCCGGTTGGGGATTTCATCAACTCTTTCTGCTGGCTGGATGCTGATCTCTGGCCCCTTCGGTCTCATACCCCGACACTCTGGAACTGGATCTGATTGATCCTCAGCAAAATCTCGGATCTCCTTAAGGCTATAGCGCTGCCTTTGCGTGGCACTGGGCTGCGTAGCGTAGCTGCCACACTACCTCTTTTGTGTACTGCCCTCTGCCTTCTCTGCAAAGTATTCTCGGCTCTGGAAGAGATCTTCCAATTGGAACTATCACTGCCCCTCACTGCAATCGAATCAACCTGAGCAAATCCTCTGACTGCTTTGTGCTGCTCACCTGAGAAATTCGATCTCTAGACTCTGTGTGTTTTCCAAATGCCCATCGAAATCCTTCTTATAATCTTCTCGCTAGATAACGAACGGTCCAGATTAAAACATAATCAATGGCTTAGATCATATTGACTCGATCTCCGTCTTTTTCTAGAAGATTCCCACCCAGTTCTATTAATATACTTTAATTATTTTAATTCCCTAAGTTTAGACTTAGGGTCCCATTAAAAATAATTGATTATTTTAATAAAACCCTAGCTGGGTGGAATTTCCCAAAACGCTTTCTAGGTATTTTGGAATACATGTGTCTAAGCCTTCCTGCAAAATTTGAGACTTAGAGCACATCGATGCTACCATAAATCAACAAAAATTAGGTCAAGTATTGAGTCAAATATGATTTATGGAGCCTCCACATCAAGTCGACCTTCAAGTGATCAAGTCGGCCTGAAGTCCAGTAATTCAAATGCATCAGAAGCCTATAAATATAGGGAGATCAAATTTATTTGGAGACATCTATCTCATGTGAAAATTTGATATATCTTACTGCAACAACTGATATTAGTTCTTTTATTTGTTAAATTGGTTAGAAAAATTATTTGTAGTTTTCTACGGAAAATATCGAAACATATACACTGCATCCTTCACAAATAAAATACTGTGGAAAGTAAATGCAAGGAAAAATATTAGCACACATATAACCACAATGATATAGTTATTTTTGGACAATCATCCCCGGAAAAGCCCATTGTGGGAAAACCGGTGCAATAAATGAGGGTTTCTTTATTATTCTTCAACAATAATTCATGTACAAGATACCAGATGGAAAAATAGAAGAAAATACACAGAGAAATTTTACTGATCAATTTCTTGTAGGAATTTACAGGGTAAGTTCCTTAGATCAAAAACCAAAGGTTAGCGCTCACAAACAGATCACAAATCAGTACACCAGTATATCACGTGGTTAAAACCATCGAAGAGGGAAACAGTCCACGACCTGAGCCAACGCCGCCACTTCAGGCAATTTATTAATATAAAAAGAAAAGTTACATATGTTTCTCTCATAAATGGTTACCGGACAAATGACCCTTCATGTTCTTTAAATAGAGATCATGGACCAACCGGGTGTTAAGCCACGGATCAAGTGTCATTAATACCGAGGAGAGAGTGAACCGTCGGATTATAAATTACAAATGTACATAGTAAAGAAACACATTTTACCTAAATCTACACTAGACTAAGTTATACTCAACTATTTCCTATGTGTCGGAATATCCCAACTTGGGATAGGATTGAAGGATTTACAAAGGTGACACAATAGGAGAAGGAAGGAGGCATTAGAGCCTATCCCCCCCTTAATGATAACTTTCCTGAACTCCAAGCATGGATCGAAGTTTGGTAAACTTTGCTTCTGTGAGAGTCTTTGTAAAGATATCAGCTACTTGATCATTGGTTGGACAATACTGCACTTCAAGAACACGATCGTGAATGAGCTTTCTGATGAAGTGTATGTGGATCTCAATGTGTTTCATACGCTGATGCTGAACTGGATCTTTACATAGCTAAATGGCACTCTGATTATCACACCAAAGTGTAGTTGGATGTTGGTGATGAAGACCAAATTCAGACAGGATCTGACGAAGCCACATGGCTTCCTTGCTGGCTTCAACTGCACCACGATACTCTGATTCTACTGGAGAAAGAGAGATGGCACTTTGTTTCTTACAAGACCATGTAATAGGTCTTGAACCAAGAGTGAATACATAGCCTGTAGTAGACTTTCGATCATCAGGGTCACCAGTCCAATCTGAATCAGTGAAACCAATCAACAATGGAGAGGCTCCTGTATTATAATGATTCCCAAACTGAATTGTACCTCGAATATATCGAAGTATTCTTTTAGCTACTTTCTAGTGACTTTCATGAGGTTGGTGCATAAACTGAGCAACAAGACCAATGACAAAGTAAAGGTCAGGACGGGTATTGGTTAGATACAGAAGTTTACCAACAAGTTGACAGTATAAGGTAGCATTAACTTCAGGGGTAGTACAAGTGACTGAAAGCTTGACTCCAGAGTGAAAGGGAGAAGAGGCTGGCTTACAGTCTTCCATGTGAAAGTGGTGTAGAAGATCACAGGCACACTTGGACTGAGAGAGGGTAATACCTTCTTTGAATTGCAAGACTTGAAAACCAAGGAAATAATGCAAGTGTCCTAAGTCTGTCATTTCAAACTTCTTTTTGAGGCTAGACTTCACATGGTTTATATGGTTGGGATCACTACCAGTAAGGATAAGATCATCAGCATAAAGAACAAGGATGGTGAAGGACTTACCAACTTTCTTGGTGTAGACAGTGTTGTTAGAACGACACCTAGAAAAGCCATTATCTAATAGAAACCTATCCATTTTGGCATACCAAGCTTGAGGAGCTTGTTTGAGACCATAGAGAGACTCCTAAGGTGACAAACAAGGATAGAGTTGTTTTGGATAAAGCCAGGGGGTTGTTCCATGTAGATTTCTTCATGCAAATCTCCATGTAAGAAGGTGGATTTAACATCCATCTGATGGACTTCCCATTTAAAGGAGGCAGCAAGGGAAAGAACAAGGCGGATAGAATTCATTTTGGCAACAGGGGAGAAGGTTTCAGTATAGTCAATGCCTTCAACTTGTGAAAATCCTTTAGCAACAAGACGAGCTTTATGTCTATCCACTTTTCCGTCTGGTCCAAACTTTGTTTTGTAAAACCATTTGCATTTGACAAGTTTTCTTCCTTTTGGAAGAGGAACAAGATCCCAAGTATCGTTTGCCAATAAGGAACGATATTGTTCATTCATAGCTTCATCCCAATCTGGATGATCGAAAGCTTCTTCAAAGGTGTCTGGATCAGGATTTTCTGGAACTTGAGCAATAAGGAAGAGGCTCTTTCGAATTGAGAACGTGTACGTCGTCGATCTGCAGGGTAACCTGCAAGAGAACTTGCTGCATGCCGAGTAGAGCGGATCCATCTTGGAAGCTGTGGAGCGGAAGGAATATCTTCAAGAGGTGGAGGAGGATTGTCATCCTCATTATCATCATCTGAACTAGAAGGAATGCTATAAAAAATAGAAGAGACAGAGAGAGGTGGCACATATGCCGAATCAGGCTCGCAAGCCAAATGTGGCACACTCGCTGAACTAGGCTTGCAGGCTGATATATTTTCATCAAATTTTACATCTCTTCTAATGATTATATTTTTGGATTTTGGTTGAATAAGTCTATATCCTTTGACATCTTCATAATATCCAACAAAAATGCATTTTTCACTCTTAGGTTCTAAGGCTTTATGTTTCGCATCTGGAATATGTGCCCAAACACCACTTCCAAAAACACGAAAGTGACTTACATCTGGTTTGATTGAGCTCCAAGCTTCTTCTAGAGTTATATTCTTTAAAACCTTAGTAGGAGTGTGATTTACTATGTAATTTGCACAGTTAATTGCTTCTGCCCAAAAATTGAGACTAAGTCCTTTAGATTGAAGCAAACAAGTAGCCATTTCTTTTAAGGTGCGATTCGTCCTTTTAGCTACACCATTTTGTTGTGGAGTATATGGAACAGTATGTTGTAATTGAATGCCATGCTCAGTGCAAAAGTTGATAAATTTGTTGTTAACATCCTCCATTGTCTAATCTTAACTTAAGAATTTGATGTCCAGATTGTTTCTCAACAAAGGCCTTAAGGGCCAAGAATATGTAAAAAACTTCACTCTTGAGTTTTAAGAAGTATAACCAAGTGCATCTGGAAAAATCATCAATGAAAGTTAAGAAGTACTTGCAACCAGAGAAAGAAACAACAGGAAGTGGACCACATAAATCACTGTGCACAAGCTGCAAAGGGGCTGAAGCGTGCCAAAAGGCACGTTTGTCAAACCTATCCCAATGATGTTTTCCGAGTACACATCCGGAGCAAACACCATCTCGGCAAGACACCATAGGAAGACCTGTCACCATATTTTCTTTACATAGAGTTTGAAGAGTGCAATAGTTTAAGTGACCAAATCACTCATGCCAAAGTTTGCTCACTTCATCATTATGAGCAACAAAAATGGAGGGAAGACATAATGACCCAAAGTTGTCAAACTTATACAACCTTGTGGAATCATCAACAATGCCAGTAGCTAAAATATGTCTAGGATCTTTGAGGTCCTTGATTACAACATCATGAGGTGAGAATTCAACTATTTTCCCTTTACCTGAATGAGTTATCTGATAAACAGATAGAAGGTTGCATGACAAAGTAGGAACACATAGTACATCATTAAACTTACCATTATCTAATGGTTCCAGATCCTACAACACTAAGAGATCTATCATCACCAACATAAATATGCTTGGTGTTACAACCATTTAAAAAAGAAAACATGGCTTTATTTTTGGCCATGTGGTAAGAGGCTCCAGAATCAATGAGCCACTCATGAGAATGAGAAGAAGAAGATACATTTAATGCATAACCAGATGCTTGACAACCACAAGCAGAAAGTGCCATTCCTGAAGATGAAGGTGAAGAGTTCTACAAATTAATGTTGTGCTTCTTCATTGCTTCTTCTAAGGCTTCCATCTTCTTAAAACATTTGGACTCTATATGACCATCATGATTACAAAAGTTGCAATGTCTATCTGTTTTCTTCCCTTTGTTTTTAGTTGCCTTATCAGTTTGGTGAGTTGCTTTTTCAGTTTGCGGCTGAAATTGCTTAGGACCCTTGTTTGGTTTAGGACCATACTTTTTAGGATACTACTTCTTGGGATTATTTTGATATGGTTGCTGTTGGGCGGCGAAGGCTTTTTTAGAAGCGTTTCCAGAAGTGATAAGAACAAGGTGTAAGAGTTTTTCTTGCTCTCTTATCAAAGAATCGCAAAAGGCATCAAAAGAGGGGTTCTTGTTGGCGGTTCCTAAAGAAATGATGGCTTCTCTAGTGGAATGGAAGGTGGAAACAAATACAGAGTATGCAGGGCCAAGCTTAGCAAGAATGGAATACATGAGGCTACCATCTTCCTTTTTGACCTTACAACCTTCTAAAAGAAGTCTAAGGGTCTTGAATTTGGACAAAAAATCTTCAATAGAGGAGAAATTATTGGGGTCCAAAGTAAGCAACTCATTTTCAAGCTGGTGGGCCCTGATTTGATTTTGAATGCTAAAAACAATATTTAGCTTTTTCAGGGCTTCATCAGGGGTGTCAATGTCAAGGATATGAAATCAAAGATCTTGAGCAATGGACATTCCTATCATCCCTTGTGCTTGATCTTGTTTATTTTCCCATTTAGCGGCTTTATCGTCATTGGAAGGTTTAGTTTCTTGTCCTGTGGCTATTCTATAAAGCCCTTTACTTCTAAGTAAATCTACCATGTGAGGTAGCCATTGGAAATAATTGGTGCTGTTAAGAATAATTGGGCATGCACTATCCATTTTTTAAAAAAAACTAGAGATGAAAAGAGTTGAAACTAACTGCTCCAATGGAAAGGTCTCGAAAAACTAGGCCGATTAAAAAAAAATGGCTCGAATAACGGCTTCCGTAGGAAGAAGTTATGCCTTGTTGAAAAACTGAGTTGTAGATGCCGAATAGTTACGGGAACGGTTGAAATTTGATATGAAGTTCTACTTTTAAAAAAAATCCCGCCCCTTTAACAAAAACCTTTTTAGAAAAAAAAGCTTGAGAAAGAGACTTGAACCCAAGACCTCTATTCTCATAAACTAACTTCTCACCAAGTGAGCTAGTAAAAGGATTTTGTAATTATTTGAAAGGAGGAAGGGGGGTTTTTTTTTTAAGTCTTCGGTGTGTGTGCTTTTTCCTACACAAAAAACACAAAAATCCGAGCAAAAAAAAAAACGAAATGCAAGTCTTACGACAGAACATTAGCTTTTCGGTTAGCCTTACCGGTAACTATCTATTTTTTCACTATTTCTGATTTCCCGAGATCGCACAAAGACGCGGGGAGAGCATACGTAGCAAAAAAAATCCCGTCTTCCTGATTCTGATTTGCCAAGATCGCACACAGCGCAGAGCAAAGAGCATACACAGAGAAGAGGGTATAGATCCGGCAATAAAAAAAATATAACCTGAAATAAACACCGTTGTTATGTAAATTTTATTAATTGTTAGTTAGATATAGTTATATTAGGTTTTATTAAGTGAAAGGGCATGATCAAAGATCATGCCTTTGATCATGCCTCTTCACCAAGGGACACCTTGAGGCTATATTTAAAAGCCTCGGTGATTCCCCATTGTAATCATCTCTTATCTATCATCATTAATAATATATACTTATTCAAGTTTACCAGAGTTTTTACACTCCATTGGTATCAGAGCCATCGCTCTTTGGGATCTGTGTGATCACCCAGAATTAAGGAATCAAAGGAAATTCCAAAAATTGCAGATTTTTACCCAACCCCTTCTGCTCTCTCACTCCCACTCTGCCTTTGCTTACAAACCCTGATTCCCAACTCCCTCACGTAAAAAAATAAATAAATAGATAAATAATTTTTTTTTTACAAAACCACCCCCTTTCACATTCAACGCTTACCCTTTCACACTCATAACTCCCTCACAGCCATACGACCTCCCCCTCCTCTACCTCACACACTGCCCAAAAACACACTGCCCAAACACAGTTACTGGCCAATTCCTGGTTCAAACGTAGAAAAAAAAAAACAAACAAGACGGTCAATCGAACGTGTAATTCGGACGCTGTCGGTGCTGAGTAGTGGTTCCTCGACCCGCTGCGGCACAACATTATCGGCCGGTACCTCTTGACGCTGCAGGAGAATTGTGCCCGCAGAGAATAAAAAACTGACACCATCCACTGTCATTCCAGTTGGCAAACCTACATAAAAAATCCACAGTAGTCCAAAATCGTGAAACAGGTGTGACGGTTGACAAATTCGATTTGTTTAAAAAAAAATTTCGTCTAAGCATCGTTTTGTTTAAAAAATCGATTTGAACAGTGATGCGTCCTCTCAAACTTCCTTCCACCGCCCCTCTTTGCCACCGCACCTTCCCGCCGTCTTCCGGCTCCTCCCTCGCCCACCTTCCCGTCGCCTCTCCGCGTCTTCTATCCGCGTCACTCCTGCCTTCCGCTTCTAATTCCGCCTCGGCCCTGAAATTCCTCTCCCCACTTTCTGACCCTCTCCCCACCGGCATACGCTCATCCCTCATTTCCGTCTCCCATTAAACAACTGTCCGCTGTGATATCTCCTCATACGATACGACTGTTAAGTCAACCACGTAACCCATCGATCACATTTTAATTCGCGTTTTTTTTACGGTGAAACCATATTATAACACCTTTAATATCGTTTAAATAAATTCGTTAATATAAACTATATTATATCAATTTAATATAGTTATATATTAATATATAAATAAATTCAATTTTTATATAAATTTTAATTTAAAATTAATTTTTATATAAAAATTAGTAAATATATATATATATATAAATTCAAATTTTTATATAAACTTTAATTTAAAATTAATTTTTATATAAACATTAGTTAAAATAATAATAATAATAATAATAGTAAAAATTATTATTATTATTTAAAAAAAAGAAGAAGAGAAAATTGGCAAGAAATACTCCCCACCTCATACGCGTTCGATGTCATCATCAATGTCAATGGCTGAATTCCAGAAAAAATTGGTGGATCTCGAGAAACAGATCATTAATAATTCCGAAGAATTCGGAAAAAGATTAGTCGATCTTGAAGGTACAGTTGCAGGGCATTCCAACGACATCAAAAAGGTTCATGATACAACAAATCAAATAGAAAGACAAATGTGGCTAAATCATCACGACGCCACAGAAAAGCAGAGCGAACTCTTCAATAAGCTAAATGATAAGCTAGATAAATTAAGTCAGACACAATCCCCAATATCTCCTAACAAGGAACAAAATCAACAAAACAATTCCGCAGATTCAAGGAACTCAGAAGAGCATCAGGAAAAAACCGATTCCCCACATCATCAAGAAGATAGTAATGCAGATTTCCAAAATAAGCAGCTCTGGAATGCATTCGCTAATCAATATCCCCTTCTTGCTCCACCATTAGCATATCAGCGCAAAGCCAAGATCGACCTACCCAAATTTGATGGTAATGAAAAAAATAGCGTTGCATGGCTTAATAAAGCAGAAGAATATTTTGAGATTTATGACATTACTAGTGATGACGAAAAAATTAAACATGCTTCCATGAAAATGGAAGGAGAAGCATATAATTGGTATATGTGGTGGAAAAAAACAACGCTCGCTATCAGTTGGAGGAAATTTAAGGATGCGTTCTTCAAAAGGTTTCAAGGCATAAAAGAAGAAAAGTTTTTTTCAACCTTTATCAAATTACGCCAAAAAGGAGATGTGGATGAGTACACTCGAGAATGGGAGACCTTGGCAACACGAGTACCCGGATTGTCAGAATCTCGTCTAATCCAATCTTACATCTCAGGACTTAAAATCCACATACAAGAAGAGTTAGAACTACATGAAATTACGTCCGTAGAAGTAGCAAGGCAAAAAGCAAAAGCTGCTGAAAAGAAATTTGAAAGATTATCAAAACCAGAAAAAGTATATTCGAGACGACGGTTTCCTCAATCTGAAAATATAGATGACACAAAATATGTCCCTGTCCATCTTCGTGAAGAAGAAAAATCTAGTATGAAAACACAAAGAATGCGAGAGGGCAAGTGCAAACGTTGCGGTGAAAACTGGGACCCTAAGCACAGATGTGCTAATGGAAAAGCGAAAAATCTATACAGTTGTGAAGCAACTAACGACGCTAACAGTACTGATTCATATATAGAAGGATTAGAAGACAACTTAGAGTTCTCTCCAGAAGTGGATGGCGAAACTATTTCGCAAGTGTCATTATCAGCCATGACAGGTATATCACAACCTCAGACACTAAAATTAAGGGGACATATTAAGAAAAACAACGTAATGGTTCTCATAGACACAGGCAGCACGCACAATTTTCTAGATTCAACCATGGCCAAAAGACTCAACCTCTTTACCTTTCCCATGCCTAATATGAAGGTAATGGTGGCCGATGGTAAGAAGATTGAACAGGTAGGGAAATGCCATAAAGTCAAATTGCAGATTAAAGACTTTAGTTTAGAATCTCCATTCTATGTCGTACCACTCGGAGGAGTAGATGTGGTCTTAGGAATTCAGTGGTTACAAACCTTGGGTACTTATTCGGCGAACCATCAGAAGCAGTTTATAAGCTTTAAGTGGGAAGGGCGGAAGCACAAGTTATTTGGATCCCAAGCCCCAGAAAATCAAGTCGTATCTTCCTCTCTGATGACGAAGATGATTCAAATAGGAGCGCCAACGTCTACAGTACAATGTCATCAGTTAGAAATGTTATCTTCAAAAGGGAGCCACGAAGAGTCACCAGAAGTCAAGACAGGATCCGACCCTGTCGATATCAGATCTTTTCACTATCCAGATCAACAAAAGATTGAACTCGAGAATATGCTCCACGATCTTTTTAAAATGTGGGAAGCAAGAGCCCGCCGCTCAAGAAACCCAGGCGTTCGTCAACATTGTCCATCGTTACATATGCTTTGAGGACAAAGCATCTTTAAGAGAGGGGCAATGTTATGTAAATTTTATTAATTGTTAGTTAGATATAGTTATATGAGGTTTTATTAAGTGAAAGGGCATGATCAAAGATCATGCCTCTTCACCAAGGGACACCTTGAGGCTATATTTAAAAGCCTCGGTGATTCCCCATTGTAATCATCTCTTATCTATCATCATTAATAATATATACTTATTCAAGTTTACCAGAGTTTTTACACTCCAACCGTGAACTGAAATAAACACCGTGAAATGAAATAAACAAAATGATTAATAAATATAACTACAAAACAGATACTTTATACCTCTAGATCTAAAATGACATAACTTGGGCAACCATAAACCTTTTTGCATGAAACGAAAGGGGTTCCTCACTGTAACAGACGCTTCGGACACAACAGAGCAGTTCTCCAGGCCCGAAAAAGTTCTGAAACTGTAGATCTAGAAAACGACAGTCGCATGCAGTCAAACCGGCTTCAAATTTGGATCAACAACGGATGCAACCCTCAAAATAGCTCTAATACCATGTAGGAATTTACAGGGTAAGTTCCTTAGATCAAAAACCAAAGGTCACCGCTCACAAACAGATCACAAATTAGTACACCAGTATATCACGTGGTTAAAACCCTTGAAGAGGGAAACAATCCACGGCCTGAGCCAACGCGGCCACTTCAGGCAATTTATTAATATAAAAAGAAAAGTTACATATGTTTCTCTCATAAACGGTTACTGGACAAATGACTCTCCATGCTCTTTAAATAGAGATCATGGACCAATCGGGTGTTAAGCCACAGATCAAGTGTCGTTAATACTAAGGAGAGAGTGAACTGTCGGATCACTACAAATCGTGATCATCAGATTATAAGTTACAAATGTACATAGTAAAGAAACACACTTTACCTAACTCTACACTAGACCAAGTTATACTTAACTATTTCCTATGTGTCGGAATATCCTAACATTTCTCACACTCCACAGCGTTTTTTTGACCCCGGAAAGGACTTCCGTCCTTACGCTGGCTTTACTACGTCACCCTCTGCATAGTGACTGCGTCACTGCCTCTACGCTGGTGCCCTAAGCTGCCCCTTCCAGACTTCTCCTATACTCTCGGACTAGTGTTGATCCCTCTCTCTCCCACTTGCAACTCACCCTCTAATTTGATTTCCTCTTGTTGAACTTCAACCACTGAGAAAATCAATTTGCTTGGGCAACTGAGTATCTGAACTGGTGTGTTCTCCAAGTGCCCATCGAGTTCCTTCTTATAATCTCTCATTGAGGTATGAACGACCAAGATTAAAACATAATCGATGGCTAAGATTATCTTGAACTCTATCTTTGTCTTCATCTAGAAGATTCTCACCAGATACAATTATTACAATTAATACAATTAGTTAATTACATTTCCTAAGTTTAGACTTAGGAATACATAAAAAATAATTAATTATTTTAATTAAATCATCTCTAGTTGGAATTTTCCCAAACGATTTCTGGGTCTCGGAGAATGCATGTGTCTTAGCCTCTCTGCAAAATCTTGAGGCTAGGCACATATGATGCTACAAAAATTAGCACTCCTTCTTAACGAGGAATGTGCTTAAGTGTTGCAACCCACTGAAGCATCACTTTGAATCTGTATCACATCCCGCTGCGTTGCTGATGTCTGGCCTTACTGCCCACCAACTACTATGCAACTATGATTCTGCGCTGCATCTGTGCTGTTGTTGAACCTGCATACCGCTGCCAACTACTACATCTGCACGGCAAGTCCCTCTCATTTGCTGTTGTTGTTTCTGGTACTGAAATAGCTTCTCTATCATACCCATTTGTTCCCTAAACTGGATGAACTTATCTCTTCCTAGAGCTTTCTTGAGTACGTCTGCTACCTGATCTCCTGTGGGAACATACTGCAGTTGTACTGCCCCACTCCAAACACAGTCTCTGATAAAGTGACATCTGATATCAATGTGTTTTGACCTATCATAAAACACTGGATTCTTAGAGAGTTTGATACGGCTCTGATTATCGCACGAAACACTGGTCACTCCCATCCTCTTCATGAACTAACTCACAAGCAACTTTCTAAGCCATATTGCTTCGCACATAGCTGTGCTAGCTACCATATATTTAGTTTCTGCTGAGCTTAGTGCTACCGACTTCTGCTTCCTGTTGCACCAAGAGATCATCCCTGATCTAACGTTGAAGCAGTACCCGAAGTTACTTTTCCGGTCTACTGAACTACCTGCCCAATCCGCATCTGTGAATCCGCTCAATTTGACGTCATCTCCTCGGGTGTATTTCAACCCATATCAGGCTGTTCCACGCACATATCTAAGAATATGCCAAGTTGCTGCCCATTGTACCCTTTTCAGTTCCACCATGAACTGACTAAGGGTGTTGACAGCGAAACAAATGTCTAGCCTAGTGTTGACCAAATACATGAGCGACCCAATGAGCTGTCTGTACAAGGTGGGGTTGACTTCCTTAACTCATGATGCATCTATCTTCTTCTAATTGGTGATCATGGGCGTTTCCATGGGTCGACAATCTTGCATTCTAAGTCACCACATTTGTGTTCATGTTCGAGTTCGATGACCTTGAAATTCGAATAAAATTCAATACCTAAAATTTTGCCGATAAAGTTTGGCATAAAATTCGACATATAGAAATTTGAAATATATATATATATATATATATATATATATATATATATATCAACTTTAAGCAGGTTGAAAGATAAGTATGATGCACATAGATAAGTAAGCATGTCAATTTTCAAAGTGCATAATGCACATTGCAAACACAGGATTACTGCTCAAACATTTAAATAATTTTCAAAGTCCACATATAAACCATGAAAATGAGTGCCAAATTGTCAATAAAGAACCAACTTCCATACATAATAAACAAGGTGAGAAATTCATTATAGACATTGGCACCCATATGAATATCAAATTCAACAAAATCATGTACCATATCAGATTTCATATTGTTATCACTCCAATAATTCTCAAAAAGTTGTGAGATTTTTTATTTTGGTTTAAAGAATATTAGTGGTAACCACAAACCTACTTTTAAGCCGTAGGATCTAGCCTTCCTGATGCTCAGAGAGGGCTCTCTCTATATGATTTATCTTTGGTGATTTTAGCTGATTTTAGGCTAGTTATGTAGGATTACTTGGGATTTTGATTTGGATTTGGTTTGGTGGTGAAATTACATACTCAGATGGATAGGTGTAGGTCTGTATTTCATTGGGCTAATGGAGTCAATGTGTCAAGTAGTCAGATCAGGATGAAGGTCTAAAGGAAAATGTTTACAGAGCAAGATAGCAGAGTTACTTCAGATTTTCAAAGCTAATGGGGAAAATGGTTTCAATTGGGGCAAGAGAGCAATTAAGGGTTCTCAAATCTGGATAATGAATGAAAAGGCAGAGGTCAATCGAAACTAGGGAGCAATTAAAAATTCCCTAATCCAGATATTAGTGGAAAACATGTAAATGATAAATAGTTCAAGACAGAGTGCTTTTAACATATTCAGAAATAACATTCCTGATTTATCATTTAGATTTAGAAAGACATACAAGTATTGATGAAATACATAAGAAATTGACAAAGAACAAGTGAAAATACTTCACTAAAGTGGCCCAACACATGAATCCTGTAATATGATGTTTTATTGTTTTAATCCAGTCTGCTGACTTGAAATAGGTACAATTACCCTTGGGTTCCAGAATAGTACACTATAGAAATGTTCAGCAATTCATCCACACTCAATATTTCCAAATGAGAAGTATTTATAAAAAAACTCTTACAAAATATCCTAAAACAAACTTAGGAATTATTCAAGGAAAAAGAAATATCTTCATGCAAGAAGATAGTGACAAATTTCTAACTAATGCTTGCTGTCCTTGTTTTTATTGATTTGTTGTTCAATTATTGATATTTTGTTGTTGATTTGTCTCTGATTGTTGCTCAACAAAGGCTGGCAGTGGAGTGTCCTCTACGCTGGCAGCTTTCATCTTTGCTTTGTAATTTCTGTCTTGACTTTAACTCTGACTGTGAACTGATACTCTTTGACTGTGAACTGTGACTGCCACTGTTTTATCTTTACTGCTTTGTTTTACTGCGAACTGTTTTCACAGTAAATCAATCATCTTTTCCCAAAATTCTGCCTCTGGCAATTTTATCTTCATCATCCTTCTGAATGATTCATCTGCTTCAGTATATTTTGAGAATGTAGGCTTGTTGACAAATAAGTGTTTCACCTCTTGTTGCAGGTAAAACAAATATTGAAAATTAAATAACTCAGACAAATCCAGAAAACACACACAAAAAACCAGACACCAAATAATGGCGGAAAAGGCTTCAGCCTCACGACTTTCTCACATATTTTTTCATTATTAAAATAATGTAATTTTACAATTAAATAGATGAGGAGACAGTGTCTCAAGATAGTACGTACTATCTTGAACACCTTGTTGAGATAATTTCTCAACCAAACACACACCAATATAGGAGCTACCTAAACTAACTCATATCTTAGAGGAACAACCCAAACTAAAGAGTTAGGCATAAATTCCTAACTTTTAATATTTAATTTATTTATTTTATTTTTGGATTTATTATTGTTTTATGAGAGAGGCTAACATTCCCCCCTTCAATGATAAATCCAAAATAAGAACGAGGAACCATCTTCCAAGTTCTCATGTTGATCCTCAAAAACATTGCCTGAAAAACCGCCAAAGCTGGATGCTGAAAAACTGCAATCTGAAGAGACCATGAGTCAGCTGCATGTCTGATTCATCTCTGAATTTCGCTTGACAACTCCATCATATGACAAGTTGCAAAAGGATCCATCTGTCCTTTGTGTGAAATCAGCATCCTTTGTCCACTGACAAAATTTGTTGAATGCCCACTGGCTGATGATGTCAAAAACAACTCTCCATTGCTTTTGTTGTATTGAAAACTGCTCACTGCTTCTTTGCTGTTGACTGCCCACTGGCGAATTTGTTGATGCCCACTAGCTGCTTTTGTTGGTTTTGTCGAGACTTTCAGTCTAACAACAACCGTTAATTTCATTGACATTTTCCCCCCTTTGTCAGCTGAAAGGAGAGACACTTCTCTGGAAAGCTTTCCTGAACTCCCCCTTTCAGGTGTAGGAGTTTTACACTGGTGTACTCCCCCGTTCAACTGCATGAGAGTACCATCTTCTTTTCATTGTCGGCTGCACTATGTGTGATTGTATTCGGTTGTAGAACTGAGACAATCTTTTGACTGTGGATGACCATTTCTAAGGATTGATCCATTCATAATGTATCTTCAATCTGGCTGATTGTTGTTGGTTGCGACATTTCTCTGAGGAATGATTGGGCTTGCCACAATGACGACAAGGATGGAGATCAAAACATTGATCTTCGATATGACCGGTTCTTTGACAATGAGAACATCTCGGTTTGACTGCAACTTCAGGTTGCAAGCATTTCTGTTTGTCTGCAACTTTGGGTTGCATGCATTTTTGTTTGTCTGCAACTTTCTCAGAACTTGTTGAGGTGATTTGTGCAAGAAATCCTGCACTGACGAACTTAATTGGCTTGGAATAATCTGGGATATGCAAGTTGGTGTCATCGTTGACATATCCTAAGCCTCGTCGATTCTTGTTATTTTGAATTTCTTCCCATGGCTTGATGATGGGCTTGGAAGAAATTTGAACTGGAACAACTTCGACACTTGAAGTTGTTGGGATGAATGACTTAGAATCATCTTTAGCTGTATGGTTCAAAGACTCCGAAGCACCACTATTCTCTTGCAACTCATTTCTTTGTAGTTGCGACTCTAGTTGAAGAAACTCAATGGTTTCATTTGTTTTTTGTAGATGCCGTGAAAGATCAGCAAGAGTTTCTTTGTTGATTTGCACCATGTCTTCATCAGTGGAGATGATCAAATTGTGAAGAATGTTTAACAACTGAATGTGTTGCGCCATCTGAACTTGCTCTCTTGAATTCAGGGTCTCTTCTCGTAGATGTCGTGCTTTGAATTGTTTCACTTTATTTTGTTACTTGAATGACAGGCTCGCTTGCTATGTGGCTTGAATGGCACGCTCGCTTGATTTGTTGCTTATTGCGCTTGCTTGGAACACTTGCTAGAATTGTAGAATTTTCTTGCTTGAACTCTTGAATTCACGCTCGCTTGATGACGATTGCTTTGCTTGAACACTCACTTGACTTGCTTGATTACTTCACGCTCACTTGAATGAATACTCACGCTCGCTTGATTCAGAATTTGCTGGATCTCTTGATTGGTGAAACTTGTTTCTCTTGTTTCAAGTTTACTGGAACTCACGCTCGCTTGCTGTAGAGTTCAACTTGCTTGATTGATGTTAGAGTTGAACTTGTTTGATTGCTTTGATGGTTGCTGCAATGAAATTCACGTTGGCTCGCTTGATGGTTTGAACTTTGTACTGACTTGATGCAAATTGCTTGAACGAATAATCACGCTCGCTTGCAGGAGATGTGAACTTGTTGCTTGTTTGCTTTAGAGTTAAAACTCGTGCATTCACTTGATTCTGCTTAAAGGAAGGGTGTCGAACACTGTCGAAAATGCACCCAAAAAAGCTTACAATGATTTTAATGACTCACATAAAACAATGAATTCACTTGTCTTAATTTGACTAAGTTGAAGAGAATTGACGCGCTGGACTTCTGATCAAAGCAAAACTTGGGTGTCGGTTTCAACCGAGAGTGCACCCTTACAATTCAATGCAATTTGAGTTTGATTACAAGTTCAAAAATGTTGATGTAGACTGTGCTCTAAAACGTTGAAGTTTTCAGATTCATTACTTGATTGTAGTGGATGTAGACTTTGCTTTGAAATGCTGGAGTTTGCAGGTACATGAACTTGATTGTATTAAGTGAATTTGCTTGTTGAGGTAGAATGTCGATGTTGAAAACTTTGATTATTTGTTGTAGTGGCGCAAATGCATGTGTTGAGTTTAATTATCCTTCCTTGCAGCTACTTTGTTACAAATGTTGTGCTTGCTTGCACTGAACTTTATATGTGTTAAATGAAATCATTTATGTGTCAAAACTACACACAAATCAAAAGCAACAACATGAAGCATGCACCATCATCAACACATTCTTTGTGTACCTAAGATCCCCTTATTCAATTTCGGGAGGATCTAGAACACAATCACCACAAAAAAATATATGTTTTATTAAAATTTGGAGTACATAATCGTTCAGCTTCACAACATCTTCATGGAATCAAAGTTCTAGAACTTCGTGGAAAAAAATGTCTTCAAAAAACTGACTCAACCTCCTACAACAATAAGTTTTCCTTTAAAAACTTATCACTCCAAACTTACAAAATATGCACCTTATTTCTCCACAAAATTGCTTTGAACATTCAACTTATCACTCCAATAATCTCCTTATTACTTCAAAAAATTACAAGGAAACAATCCTCTCACACCTTATTACTCCTTAAATAATAATAAAAAAATTTCATTTATCACTCCTCACCTTATCTCTCCTCCAAACCCAAAACATAATACCATGAAAATCATGCATAATAGAAAAAACATGAACACTCTTTCCACTCATTCTCTCGCACAAACTAAAAATTGTAGCACACCTTTGTAATCCACCTTATCTCTGCGTTACAGAATTTTCAATTTTTTTACCTCTTTTCAACTTCCATTAAAAAAAAACTTTATTAAAAATGAGTTGTTGTTTCAAATGTGAATGCTCGTGATATTCTTAGGCATGCATGTAATTGGTTGAGAGGTTGAGAGATGTCTTACACACCATAAAAAAATAAACTAATTGAAGACACACTCCATGCAAGTATTCATTGGTTCAACCCACAGGCCAATTCTAAAATTCCACACGTGTTCTAAGCGCCCGTGGAGGATATATAGGGGAGCCACTGATTTCCTCGGAAGTCTCGCCACACAGTTTTTTTGTGTGGCTTCATCTACTCATCAGGCTTCGAACGATCCCGAAGAGTATAAAATTGAAAGCTCATTTTGATAGCACAACAAGAGTTGTTTTAGTCACAGCAACAACTACCGCAGGTCTTCCAATGCAACATTAAGTCACTGATGCAGCATTCAAGGTCGCCGACGCTGCTACTGTTCCTGGTATGTTAAAGTTGTCATTCATTTCTTAAAACCTCATTCATTTCAAAGATGTTCCAGGCAAGTTGCTTCCAAAACGTTGAGCACCAATTTTTTTTTTTTTTTAACTACAGAAGGTTCAATTCGAATAATACTTTGGCATGAACACCGGAACTTCTGTTCTCATTGAAGAAGACAATTTATGCTACAAATTTAGAAGTTGTCTAGCTCTTGTCAGTAAAGAATGGTGCCCGTTATATTTAGAGTTGGCTTTTGTTTTGCCGTCAGCTCAGCCTTTGTTTCTTTCCTGTTGAGGAGGCTTCAGAGAAAAGTGACGTGTCTTCGGAACGCTGATTTTGACGAAAATACAACCAAACAAATGAATTTGAGATCACATAAAGGGATTTATATACAATCCAAGGCAGATTCACAGTCCAACCAGTCCAAGTCATGCGAAAGTCAGGCAGTTGTCGATCATTGGTTGATTCCTTGATTCTATCTTCACCATGATTAATAGCCTCGATTCTCAAAACTATGCCATTCAACAAATATTTTATGATGTCTCTCACAGGAACAAGTGCTACAATGCTCCACTTACAGATATCCGACACACAGGTCTTCAGCATAATTAATAATAACAAAAAACATCTTGCACTATATGCAGAATTCTCACCTCCACGAAGAAATGAAACAGGAATTCATGCTTACCATTGAAAACACAAGCCACTCCACAAAGTAATGAACCAATGATGCTGAGTGTGCAAGTAGCTTCCCGATCTCCTCAGTGGATGGAAGCCGATCACATCACTATCCTTCTCACATCAGGAATGCGTTCACCATGGGGAAGAGAGCAAAAACAGGATGCTTCCGCTACGCAGCTCACCAGAGGCTGCTTCAAACTCACTCAAAAAACATCGCCCACGACTCTTAGGCTGGCACAAACCTGCGCTCAACAAACAGTTCTTGTCGATTTCACCCAAAATTCAATGGTGGGGTCGAAATCTTCCACTCAATGGTGAGGACAGTCTTCACAAATCGGTGAGTCCACATTCACTGAGCCGAGGTCTTCCAAATTCAGTCTCTTCTCCATACGTTACGTCTTTGCAGTGAGCGCTCCTTCCGCAGGTTTCCATCCAATTCCATTATGTCTGCGCTATGCAGATCCTCCCCATCAATCCATTCTCTCCACACGATTTTTCACATACACCCAAAATCTTTGCCAAGCTTCGATACCACATATTGAAAATTAAATAACTCAGACAAATATAGAAAACACACACAAAAAACTAGACACCAAATAATGGCGGAAAAGGCTTCAGCCTCACGGCTTCCTCACATATTTTTTCATTATTAAAAGAATGCAATTTTACAATTAAATAGATGAGACAATGTCTCAAGATAGTACATTCTATCTTGAACACCTTGTTGAGATAATTTCTCAACCAAACACACACCAATATAGGAGCTACCTAAACTAACTCCTATCTTAGAGGAACAACCCAAATTAAAGAGTTAGGCATAAATTCCTAACTTTTAATATTTAATTTATTTATTTTATTTTTGGATTTATTATTGTTTTATGAGAGACTAACAACAAATTCTCAAAAATTTTGTAGATAACTTTCCCTATTGGGATTCCTTGTGAGGAAGGAAGGTTAGACTGATCCTTCACAACTTCTCTCAATTTCTTATCATAATCATCTTGCTTCATTAGTTTGTCATGAATAACTAATGGATTTGGAAGGCCTTTGTGTCTGAGGACATCAAACTTTATCATGAACCTTGTGATGGCTAACTCCATATTTTGGCATTTCTCTTCCAGCTGTATCATCAAATTCTTGTTAGAAATAACCTTCCTAACTTCTAGGATGTTTTCTGTTCTATCATTAATTCCAATTTCTTCTAGCTCTTGCTTGTTCTTAGAATTAAGAAATTTAATGATTTCAAGAGCTTCTTCAGGTTTCTTGTCAAGTTCTTCTTTTATCTTTTGGATAGCTTCTCTTGCTGATGACTAAGTCTTTCTATTCATAAATAACTTCGATTGATGGCCAAATATCATTGACAAATTCAATGATATTGGCCCATAGCTGTTGCCTGACTTGTGCCAAGGGTTCTTTCAATGTTAGATCTTTTTCTAACTTCTTCAATTGCCCAGTCAACCTGTTGGCCTTCTGTTCTTCATTCTTATGCATTATCTTAGCAAGTTTCTTTTCATCTTCTAGACTTTTCAGCTATTCTTTGAGTCTGTTAATTTCATTTGTCTGAATAGACATGTCATGCATTGCTTTAATTAAATTGCTTGCCTCATCAGTAGGTTGTGTTGCTGTTGTTGAAGACTCTGTTGCTGAAGTTGTTGATGAAGTAACAGGTAGTGCTGTAACCATTGGGACTGTAGGAGCTAATGATTGTGCTAGTGTAGAAGGCACAGCTGTTGTGACTACTGGGATGACAGTGGCAGGAACTTCTTCTACCCTGTCCTTTTTTCTCCTGGACCAACTTGTCCATTTCAATCTCCATTTCCTTTATCTGGGTAGTCAATTGTAATATGAGACTCATCATCTCATCTTTTTGATTTGTATCTTGTAACACTTCCTTTGCTTGAGGATGTTTTGTAGGAGGCAGCTTAAGTTGCTTCTTTAATGCAACAATGTCTGCATTTTTCTTCTTAATCAATTCATCTGCAACTTTGACATTAATAGGATCATATACCACTTTAACAACCAATTCTTCCAAGGATTTAATTCTATTATCCTTAGCTTGAGAAGATGCTTTTTCCAATTTGAGCTGATCTTTAATGTTTGCAAGAGTGTTTTGAAGCTTCTGCACACTCATTGCCTTGTTTGTCATGGTTGAGTAAAGCATTTCACCAGCCTGTTTGTGAAATTCAATCTGATCAATGGGCTGAAGGTCATTTGCTTGAACTTCATATGAGGATTTTTTGTAATCTGCTGGTGTTTTGGGATGATTTACTTTACCCTATATGCATTTTTTATCAAATCGTAAAAGGGTGCAAATGGGCGGCTATATGCATTTTTTATCAAACAGTGATTGCATTAATGCGCGGTCAATTTTGAATTGACAGGGTGGTTTGTGCAACTGGCAGGAGAAACTGCTGAGCGGTTTTGCACTGGCCAAAGGTGGTTAGCGGTAATAGTTTGATCTTATTATTTTATTTTATTTTATTTTACCCAGAATCCCGGCAAGTGATGATCTAACAGATGGGATAATGCGATGGAGTCATGGGATTTGGATAGACGTGGGGCCCGGCGTTTAAACTATGCAGCGGGGTTATATTGTATATGGTCGGGATTTGTAATATAACCAATGGGGTTTAGATAAGTGGAGCATATGTGTAGGCAGGTTTGTAATATGTGGGTCCAGGATATATCACAACGTGTGTGAAATTAAACTATAGTTTTTAAAGTAAAATATGGGTGGGAATGATATATGCGGGAATTATTAAAATACAGGGTAAAGGTTTATAAAGGGAGCTAATACATTATGTTAATATGTTAATAATGCAATGTAATTGCGGGATGTTAAATACACTAAGTATAGTGTTAAAACTGATATCGGGGATATATATTTTCATAGTGGGGCCCAATATAAAATTTCAGCATTTATACTTGGGATAAAATATTTTTGTGGGTTTTATGAATAAAAGCAAATTAATAAAGGGCTTTTTACTTTTCCAAAGGAAAAATGTGTTTTAACTTAGGAAAAGGGACTTTTGAAAGGGGGAAAAGAGTGAAATAAGGGGGAGGAGTATTTTTACAAGGGGAATGATCTTGAGATGAAATTAGTAAATGAAATGACCAATTTTTTGATGTCCATGCTTGTGAAAACTGCCTCTGCCTACCCATCTGCTACCTAACATTTTTTCTTCATTTACATGGGTGCATTTGAGCTTGCAAACCCTTATTCATTTTTCTTTTAAACAAAAAACTAACTAATTCTATCCTTATTTCTTCCAAGGGCTCAGATTAAATTGTTGAGCTCCTTATTATTCTCTACCTAAATATTGATCTGCCAAGTTTAAACTGTTTGGCTAGATCTTTGTTCTCTATCTATCAACATGAAATTTAAAGCATGAAAGGTCAAGATTAAGCAGTTTGACTTTCATGTATTGTGGCATTTTGACAAGCTGCACACAATATTATTTTGCAGTAAAAGTAAATAGTAGTGGCATTTGAATTTGCATCACTTTCATGTTTTATTTTTTCTCTTTTTATTTGGGGTTCATTTTTTTCTATTTGATCTTTTTCTTTTGCTCAGTGATTTTATTTTTCTTTTAGGAATTTTACCCTCTTCACATTTTTTTTTAAATTTTTTCTAATATGGGAAAACAATTTGCAGAAAGCAAAGTATGTACATATTACAAGACTAATCAAAGTCAATTCAAAATTATGAATCCTATTATTATAGGTCCCTAACACATATATTGAAAAACAATCTGATAAAAAAGTATTCAAAATATATAAACTTTAAAGTTTGAAATAGTTTGGCAGTTTTAGAAAATTTTTCATGCAAAAAGTAAACTAGAATTCTAAAATGAGAACACAAGTTTTATTCTTGATGTTCTCGTGGCCCACTTGTTATATCAAAAATTTCTATATCATCAAGAGCAGTAGGTGTTGTGAATCCGCTAGATGCTTCAGCATTAGATTCATCGCTCAATTCCCTGTCAATGTCACTATCAATGTAAAAATAAGCATCATCTCTTGATGCATTAGGAACAGGATCGATCCACGGAGTAGAGGAATTGGATGACTCTTTAGCCACATTTTTCAAAGCCAACTGCAAGTTACTACGAGCATAAACAAGATTTTCAAATTTTCCAGATAACAATCTATTTCTTTTCTTGGAATGAATGTGGTCAAAGGAACTCCAATTCCTTTCACATGTTGATGCACTTGATCCTTGACTTAAGATACGAATTGCAAAAGTTTGCAATTTTGGTGCCCCTGATCCATAAAATTCCCATCATGTTGCTAGATCACTGATGCTCCTATCATACTTTGCTGATTGTGTTCCGAATAGCCCTTCTTCTAACCTGTATGCCCTCAACTAACATCTGAACAAACCTGCAATTGTTGGATCTGGATTTAGCTTCTCAATAGCTTGGATAAGTCCATTCATGACTTCTTCATCCCTATGTCTGGATAACCCAAACAATCTAGGGTCCAAATAACATGCTGCTACATGTAATAGACTATGCATCATCTTCCATCTTTGATCAATTACCTCCCATATCTCCTGGTAATCAGTGTCCACATTATTAAAAGCTCTTGCAATGGCCTCTTTGCAACAATCAATGCTTTCATAAACAAAACCCATACAAGGTTTGTCACCATCAACCATGCGGAGCACATTAACAATTGGGCCACATATTCTTAAACCTTGTCTGAATTTTACCAAAATCCATTATTGAGCACTATTTGTTCAACATTTTTCTCCTTAGTTCTTTTTGAAAGGGGAGATCTCTCCCACTCAGTATTGCAGAAAACAACTCCAAGGCATGCTTTTTCCTCAACAACTCTTTTCAAAGCAATATAAAAAGTAGCAAACCTTTTATCACAAGGCTTCAACAACTCTTTAGATGAATTCTTCCTATATATGCTCAAAGTGAGACAATGGTTGATGATGAAGTTTGGAATTGTTTTGGCTCTTCCGATTGTTTCATTGACCCAAGGAAATTTGGCTAAATCATGCAACATTAAATCCAATCAGTCTGCTGATCAAGGGGTCCAATAAATATGATTATACTTTTCTATAATCATCTTCCTTGCACCAACACAATTTGATGCATTATCTGTAATAACATGGACCACATTTTTCTCCCCAACCTCTTGAATTGCTTCATCCAAAATTCCAAAAATAAATTTTGATGTCTTCACTTGATCCATTGCATTCACTGCCTTCAAGAAAAGTACCCCTTGAGGACTGTAAACAAGCACATTGATCAATGGGTGATGACACAAATCTGACCAACCATCACTCAAATTATGCATCATGTATGCTTCCAAGACTCTTTAATCTGGCTCAACTTTTCTGTCACTCTGTCTCTTGTTTTCTTTCGCAGAGTGGTCCTTAAAGCTTCAAATCCGGGAGGAACATAGCCCTTCCCAAAATCAATGGCATTTTTTATTACATTTTTAAAATATGGACTCCTGGCCACATTAAAGGGAATTGCACATGCATAAAAGAATTTTGCAACAACATCATCAACTTCTTGTCTCTCCACATGTATCCAGAATTGATTTAATGTTTTGGTTTCACCTGTTTTTACTGGAGTAGAACTTGATCCACGAATGGTTGAGATTGAATTAATGGTGTTTGAGGAAGACATGGCAATCTCCCTCTCAATTCACTGTCTCTTCTTCTCCCTTTTCTCCTTTTCCATTTTTGAAGTGAAATAGTTTCTCCCATGTGGTTTTTTGTTCGTCTGAGATCTTAGTGCAGCCTTCAACACCACCTCCACTTCCATTGCTAACACTGAGAAGGTGATCCACGACTCTGGTTAAAGAGCCAGTGAATTGATTTTCACACAGCTGACACAAAAGATTTTTCCCTTCTTTTTTGACAAAATTCCATGCTACAACAGTTGATTTTGGGGGTGCCATTGAAATATGAAGGTTTTGATTGCTGAAGTAAAGGCTGAAATGTTGCATTTTTTTTTTAATTTACATTTGAGTTAGTTCTAAGTTTTTTGCAGCATGAAATTTTTTGTAGACAGTAATTTTTTTTAAAACTGTATATATAATTTTATAAACTGTAAACTTATTTAAAAAAAAAAAATTGCAGTAAAAAAAATGAAGTTTGCCTACTTGGATTCTGTAACTGGGCGATGGGCCTATGGGAAGTGGGCCATGGGGGCTGGAGTGTGAAGGGCCAAGGCTATGTGTGCAGGTTGCAGCGTAAGCACTAAGATTGAGTCGTGACCTGAAGGATGAGTATATGCCTGAGTGCACTGTGCATGGCCCACGTTGAGCATGAAGGCTGAGGCTTGAGCGTGACCAAAATCACAGAACCTGAAATTGTTAGCTTGAGTGTAAGCGTGAGCGAGAGTTGTAATGGTTAACTCGTGAGCGTGAGCCAACACTGAGACAGCCCGTTGACGGACCACAGTTATGAGATTGAGGCTTTGAGCAGTGAGCAGTGAGCACTAGCAGGACGCTGGAGTGAGTGGCTGGCTGTGACTAAGCCTATCGCGACTCGTGAGCACTGAGCAGCCGTCGAGACTCATTGAGCGGAGCGGAGCACTGAGTGTCGGGACTTAGAGGTTGAGCACTCAACGTCGTGAGCAAGAGGCAGAAGTAGACGTCGTCGCCAAGAAGTAGGAGTAGACTGTAGTCACTGAGGGCACGGTTTATAAATTGTCGGAGTGAACTGTGAGTCGCGTGACTCGGGATTTTTTAGCTACCAAAAAAAACGAAACCCTCACTTCCAGAACCTATTCGATTTTTTAATGATTTTTAAACGTTTTTTTTTTTAAATTCGTTGGAGTTCGCCTTTATGTTCAGGTTTGAGTTCAGAAAAAATTCGAGTTTGAGTTCGACACTAAATTCAACGAACTTATTCGAATTTGTTTCAAGTTTGGCTTATTCGAACCCCAAGGATAAAATTCGTTGAACTCGATGACTTAGCCTGAATTTTGAATCTCTTCAGAATCTCTGTAGCATATCTTCCTTGCCCAAGGAAGATCTCCCCATTCTTCTGCCATACTTCCAATCCTAGAAAATAATGCATCAACCCCATATCCTTCATGTCGAATTCTGCTTCAAGGTTCTTCTTGCAATCCTTTATGAGCCCTAATGACCATGTTAAAAACAAGTCCTCTACATATAATACTAGAATGAGTGTCTCATTCTCCACCATTAGATAGTAGAGATTGGGATCAACATCACTCTTGATGAATCCCAACTACTGCAAGTAACTATCAATCTGACCATACCATGCTTTGGGTGCCTGCTTGAGCCCATACAGGGCTTTCTTTAACCTGCATACATGAGTTTTCCTCTCATGAGTCTTGAAGCCTTCAGGCTATTCTATATACACCTTTTCTTCTATCACCCCGTTCAAGAATGTTGTCTTGACATCCATCTGGTGAATCTCCCATCCCATTTGAGCCGCTAGGGATATAACGGATCTGATAAAAGTATATCTAACGACTGGGGCGAAGGTCTCCTCATAGTCTATCCCTTCATTTTGTGCGTACCCCTTCTCCACGAACCTAGCTTTATACTTCTCTACACTACCATCTGCAACGTACTTGATATTGTAGATCCACCTTGAACCTACAATTGATCTATCTTCTGGTCTAGGTACTACTTCCCAGACATCATTAGTCATGATAGAACTGTATTCTTCTACTATGGCATCCACCCACACTTGGTGCTGTAAAGCTTCCTGAAAATTGGAGGGTTCTTCAACCTGAGCTACCAAGGCTTTGTATCTGTCAGGTTGTCTACGCTGCTTCTTGTCTGTTCTAGGAGCTCCGACAAACTCCTCTGCGTCCCTCAAGGTCTGGTGTACTTCCCTACTGGTTCTACCACTGGTGGTGGGAGGCTCAATCAAATCCTCCTCCTATTCCTATTGTTCCATCTGCTAAGAACTACCTGGATCTCCTACTCCTGAGGAAATACTGGTGTTGGTCACTGTACTCGATCCTTGTGACTGTCCTCCTACTTGCCCTTCCTACTGTCCCTGCTGCTGTTGGACTAATGGAACATCTGCTGACTGATCGCCTGCATGCATCTCTCGAGATCTTCTGAAAGCCCTATCTTCCACGAACTTTGCATTTCGTCTTACTACAATCTTCCTGCTGCTAGGAATGTAGATCCTGTATGCTTTTGAGGTCTCGTTATACCCAACGAGGTACCCCTTATTAGCAGTCTGATTTAACTTACTACACTTCTCGTCTGGAATGTGGCAATAAGCCACAATCCAGAATATCCTTAGATGACTTACTTTCGACTTCTTCCCCGTGAAGACCCCTTCTGGCATTTTCTTCCCCAATGCTCTGTCAGGAGTTCTGTTCTAAATGTACACCGTCGTGTTGCATGCCTATGCCCATAAAAATCTAGGCAAGTCTTGGTCATATAACATAGCCTTTGCTGCCCCGACTATTGTTCTGTTCTTCCGCTCTGCTAGTCCATTCTGCTGTGGATTATATGGAGTTGTCCACTCTCTTTTGATGCCCTCGCTTGCGCAAAAGTCTATGAAGTTTTTCTCCGTATATTCTCCAACATTCTTTGAACGCAATACCTTGATCTTTTTCCTCGTCATGTTCTCTACGAGAGCTTTGAACTCTCTGAACCGATCAAAGACCTCATCCTTAGTCTTTAAGAAATAGATCTAGGTTTTCCTGGAGTGATCATCAATAGAGTTGACGAAATACTTGCCAACACTAAGAGCTCTGGTGTACATTGGGTCACAAATATCTGAGTGTATCAACCCAACACGCCATTAGCTCTGCTATCACTGCTGGGAAATGCTGCCTTTGTGTACTTCCCTAGCACGCATCCTCTACATACGTCATCATGCTCGGTGCTGAGGATTGGAACTCCTATCACAGTCTCTCTGAGCATCCTAAGTGCTCCATGGTGTAAGTGTCCCATCCTCTTGTGCCATAGTTCGTTCAACTCCTTCCCTCTGTTATCATCACTGCCTATCAGTGCCATTGGAGAATCGATCTACAACTTATATAACTTGTTTCTTCGAGCTCCAATCTATCTCACCTTCTTCCGGCTAGGATGTTTGACATACACCTTTTTTCCTACGCAGTATACATCATACCCTTTGTCCTGCAACTGGGACACTGAAATCAAGTTCATACCCAATCCTGGCACATGCAGTACATTAGTGACGCTAGTGCTGGTTCCTGCTTCCGTCTGAAACTCTATGGTGCCTATCCCTACTAGAGTACACTTAGTTCTATTGCCCATAGTGATCTGGAAGTCCATCTGTTCCTCTTGATAGCTTGAGAAATATTCTCTTACTCCAGTCATGTGAGCTAAAGCTCCGCTATCAATATACCAGATACCAACTGATGCCGAACCTAATAGACATGCAAACTCATCTTCCAATCTGGAAGATAATTATGAGGCTTCTTGACTACCCATAATTTTTTTGTGCTATTTCTTCTTTCTAACGCTGATGTTTTTCTGTCCCAACAACTGTGCAGAAAACTATGTCCTAGCAGAAGTTTTTCTTTGCGTCGAAGCTGTTGCGCTGCTACCTTTGTCTCTGGCAAATCTTGATCTGGAAAATCTTCTTCTTTGTCGAATTATTTAGAGAGAATTTTCCACGAAAATTTTCCCTCCTGGCTATGGAATGCGCAGCGCCTCTGGGGTTTCGATCTGCTGCCTACGCAGTTCTACGAAATCCTTCTTCAACTCTGCTTCTGAGCTCTTCTCGCTTCACCTGTGCTCTGATACCATGTGATAATTTGATATCTCGAATCTTACTGCAACAACTGATATTATTTCTTCTATTTTTTAAATTGGTTAAACAAAGTAGTTGCAGTTTTCTACGACAAATATTGAAACATATACATTGCAGCCTTCACAAATAAAATACTGCGAAAAGTAAATGCAAGGAAAAATTCTAGCACACATATAACCACAATGACAGTTATTTTTGGACAATCATCCCCAGAAAAACCCAATGTGGGAAAACTGGTGCAATAGATGAGGGTTTCTTTATTATTCTTCAGCGATAATTCATGTACAAGATACCAGACGGAAAAATAGAAGAAAAGACAATGAGAGAAATTTTACTAATCAATTTCTCACACTCCATAGTGTTTTTCTGACCTCGGAAAGGACCTTCTGTCCTTGCGCTGGCTTTACTGCGTCACCCTCTGCGTAGTGACTGTGTAGTGTCTGCATCGCTGCTTTTGCGCTGGTGATCTACGTCCCTCCTCTGCGCTGCCCCTTCTAAAGTTCTCATGAACTCTCGGATTAGTGTTGATCCCTCTATCTCCCACCTGCAACTCATCCTCTGATTCGATTTCCTCTTGTCAAACTTCAACCATTGATAAAATCGATCTGCTTGGGCAAATGAGTATCTGCACTGTTGTGTTCTCCAAGTGCTCATAGAGTTCCTTCTTATAATCTCTTGTTGAGGTATCAACGACCAAGATTAAAACATAATCAATGGCTAAGATTAGCTTGGACTCAATCTTCGTCTTCATCTAGAAGATTCTCCCCAGATTTAATTAATACAATTTAATTAATCACATTTCCTAAGTTTAGACTTATGAATACATTAAAAATGATTACTTATTTTAATTAACTCATCTCAGGTGGAATTTTCCCAAAGAATTTATGGATCTTGGAGAATGCATGTGTCTTAGCCTCTCTGCAAAATCTTGAGTCTAGAGCACATCTGATGCTACAAAAATCAACATCTTACACTCAGAAATTCGATATCATTTCTGCATCAGTGAAAAGTGCAAAGTAAAGAAAGAGCTCAATTGGAGTGCAGTTTGGGCAAGCTAAAGGAGTTGAAGAAAATCAAAATTTTGGTGCTACTCTCTGTCTCACACGTGCTATAGTTTGGAAGATCGAAGTATCTAAGTATTTTGCTGCTTCAATTGTTGCATCAGTTGTTGCTGTTAAAAAGAATAGGTCGAAGTTGATTTTGTTGGACGCTGCTGCCTTGAGAAGTTGTATTGGGTCAAAATCAAACTACTAGAAGCAAGATCGAAGTTCCAGAAGCAAGGTCAAAGTTCCAAGGTTGAAGAAACCGCTGCATAGTGCTGTTGCTGCTACCAGATTGAAGAAAGATCAAAAGGAAGGCTGACTTTGTGTGGAGGAAGTCTGAGTCAAGGTCGAGAGTCTCAAGAATTACTATTGAAGGAAGAATTGCTGATTGGGTTTTCCCCGAGAGTCGGGTTTTGTCTTGGCTGTTGGCCTACATCTGGTGTCTTTGATCTATTTGCATTTGCTTTGATATTTGCTTGATGAACTAAGAAGTAAGAACATAATAAGAACTAAAGAATATCACAAGTAAATAATCAAGAATAAGAGAATTTTTGCCTTTCTGATTCTATAACAACGAGCAACTTCCTTGGCCATATAGCTTCTCACGTAGCGGTGCTGGCTACTATATATTCTGCTTCTGCTGAGCTCCGTGCTACTGATTTCAGCTTCTTGCGACACCAAATAACCATTCCTGATCCAACACTGAAGCAATACTCAGAGGTACTTTTCCTGTCCACTGAACTGCCTGCCCAATTTGCATATGTGAATCCGCATAATCTGACGTCATCTCCTCGACTATATTTCAACCCATATCCAATTGTGCCGCATGTTGAGTTTTCTTGAGTGTTGGGGTAGCATCTGATGTGCTCTAGCTCCCAAAATTTGTGAAGGGACTAGAGTACATGAGATCTCCAAGACCTAGAAAGGGATTTGGGAAATTCCATCCAGTTTGAAAGATAATTAATTAATTAATATTTTTAATTAAGGACCCTAAGTCTAACTCAGGAAAATCAAAATATTAAAGGTAATTAATTAAAACATGTGATGGAAATGACTGAAGTCACACAGATCAAGCTTTCTTTTAATCTTAGCCATTGATTCAAGAGTAGATCATGGTTGTTGGTTTCCCAGCGAGAAATTATAAAGGAAAGGCTTGGAGTCAGTTGGAGGACACACATGGAGGTAGAGCACTGAGACTAAGCTGGAATTCTAGGGCGGGTTTGCTAAGAATTTCCAGAAGTGTTTCAGCTACAGAGAGGGATAGTATTGGCAAAGGGGATGGTTTGATCCCAGTGCCAAGAATAGCAAGAGGCAAAGAGTAGCAACCAGAGGCAACGCAGAGAAGCAGAGGCAGCAACAACAGTTATGCATCAGCTGCGCAACGCAGAGAGCAGCTTCAGCTACGCAAGTGCTACACAGACCCAGAAACGGCAGCGCTGGGCAACAGGGGACCCTTTAAGGTTACACAGAGACCCTTCTAGGGCAGCGTAGGGTCTGCGTCACCCATTCTGTGGTTACGCAACCCTCTCTAGGCCAACCCAGAGGCACACAGAGGCTGATCGGGCTGACGCAGGGGCTTCAGGGGCAGCGCTGGGGTTTCTAGGGCCATAAATTGGCTGAGTCTTGTAAATCTCGTTTGAGGGTGTGGATCAATCAAGTTTTTGGTCTCAGAACAACATGTTAGCTTCAGATCTATATTTTTCTCTATCAAGTTAACTAGTAAGGTGCCCAGATTTGTTGTATTCAGAAACTACTTAATAAAATTAAACCTCCAACAGCCAGAAGACCGGTTTTCCCGCATTGGGTTTTTCCAAGGACAGTTGTCTAGAAAATCTCATGCGTCACTTTGTCTATGTGCAAGTATTTTTGTTTTAGATGTGAATCGATGAAAGTCTGTTATGTGTTTACTTCGATGTTAATCTGAATATTTCAGCATTAATAACTAGTTTAAGTAGGAGAAGTATAACCAGATCTAATAGTAGAATTTCTGCATAAAGTAACATTCAGAAATTTTCACATGGTATCAGAGCGATTGCAGATCTAACAGGGTCACTAGCAGAACACTGAAGAATCCTTGCTGCAGAAAGCAACAGAGAGAGCACCACTAGCCGCAAAAAGCCAGATCTGAAGGGACAGCGCAACAACAGAGGGAGCAAAGCCACGCAGAGGCCAGAGTGACACAATCCTACACAGTGTCCATGCAAGTCCACGTACTTAATGTGCATAGGCAACATAGAGACAACACTGGGACTGTCTACTCATGCAGAGGCCAGCTAGGGTGACGCAGATATGAAGCCGTGCTGATTCAGAAGTGTCGGAAAAAGTGTTGGAGAACTTCAGAAGTTGCTGGTGGGGTTAAATTTCTGAAGATTCAAAATTTAGCCTAAGCACTAGGTGACAAAGAGTGGGAGGAGATCAATTTCTTAGAAGGTTTCTCGCCAAAGAAATCTGCAGATCGATTAGAGGATCTAAGAGAGTTGTTTCGTTGATTTGGCGGATTTCCAAGAGAGGAAATCAATTGTTAGAGGGAGCAGACGGTGCCTTTTTCATCAAGGACCCTAGATCCGAGCTTCAGTAGAGAAGTGGGGAGAGGAATATCTGTTTCGACAGAGTAGATCTAAGCAGATGGCACCTCACGGATTACGTGATCAGGATAGGTTGGATGGCCTGTCCAACTTTACAGTCTAGAAGGCCAGAATCGTGGTAGTCATGGAGGCATACGGTCTATAAGGGACCATGCATAAAAAGTCCTGGCCACGCCGACTACTGTAGATCTCCTTAAGAAGCATGAGGAAGCTGTGACACATGCCAAACGTTTCATAATGGTTGGGGTTAAGGATCATATAGTTCCAGACATAGTCGAAAAGAAAACGGCTCATGAGATGTGGAAAGCCTTAACAACCCTATATGAGGGGAAGTTCGTCCAGAGAAGAATGCTTCTAGAGAATCAACTGCAGTCATTCATGATGACCAAGGGAGAAGAAATAGAGCCCTTCCTTTTTAGATTACAGTCGATCAGAGATCAGTTGTCTACCATGGGAGCAAAGGTGGAGGATGATGTGATGGTAAGGACTGTACTTAATGCGGTCAGAGAAGAGTGGGAAACCTTTGTCCAAAGTGTCTTGGGCAGAGCAGACCTTCCCGACTGGGACAATATGTGGGCAATCCTTTGTCAAGAAGAACTCCACCGATTCACCAAGAGGCAAGTACAACACGAGATCAAGTAAGGTGAAGAAGGAAGCGGAAGAAGATGCAGCCTTAGCATCAAAGAGGCAGCAAGGGAAGAAGAAGCGTGATCTATTCAAGATCAAGTGTTTCCAGTTCGGTGAACTAGGACATTTCGCCAACAATTGTCCACAGAAGAAGAAGGACAAGGAAGCTTCTACTTCCAAGGCTGCTGTGGCAGACGATAGGTCAGAAGATGACATAGCCATGAGCGATCGTGAACCACGAAAGTGGGGCGACATGGATCCTTGAGCAACGACAGAGTAGGGGCGGGATCTTTGAGCAGCTCATCTCTTGGATCACATCCAAACTACGGGAGCCTTAAGACAGTAGTGGGACAAGTGGAGCAGTTGGTGCAGAGAATCATGGATGAAGCCGAGGCGGCGCTGAAGGCTGAAAGGAGCAGCGCAGTGCAGATGCAACAGCAGCGTAGGGGCTGATGTGACTTCAGCAACGCAGAGCAGAGCTGCTTACGCAAAGCTGAGCTGCAGCATCGTGGAGGCTTCAGGAGGACATCACAACGCAACAACAACGTGAGAGATTTCAGCACAGCAGTTGATGTGACTTCAGCAGTGCAAAGGGAATTTGCTTAAGTAGTGTAGAGTTGTAGTTGTGCATCATCCTCCAGATGTCAACACAGATCAATAGTCGATGGATCTTCAGTGATGAGGATGCAGCCCAACTGACTTGTCTGTCAAAGATTGGGCAGTAGTTTCAGTTGCTTCTCTCAGCAACTGAAGATGCAGTGCAGCAGTTGGAAGCACGATGCAACAAATTGAGAGGGAGATGCAATACAGATGTGGCAGTGGTGGTGGCAGCGTCATGGGTAGTAGTATAGAATGGCAGCAACAGCGCAGTGATGAAGGGCAGCAGGCCAAGCATCAGCGCAGAGACCCACAACAAAAGATCAGTGTAGAGCTTCAGGGTGAAGCAGTGTTGTACTAGAGCACATTCCTCGCTAAGAGGGAGTGTTGAGTTTTCTTGAGTGTTGGGGTAGCATCGGATGTGCTCTAGCTCCCAAAATTTGTGGAGGGACTAGAGTACATGAGATCTCCAAGACCTAGAAAGGGATTTGGGAAATTCCATCCAATTTCGGAGATAATTAATTAATTAATGTTTTTAATTAAGGACTCTAAGTCTAACTTAGGAAAATTAAAATATTAAAGGTAATTAATCAAAACACGTGATGGAAATGACTCAAGTCACACGGATCAAGCTTTCTTTTAATCTTAGCCATCGATTCAAGATTAGATCATGGCCATTGGATTGCCAACGAAAAAGTATAAAGGAAAGGCTTGGGGTCAGTTGGAGGACACACACACGGAAGTAGAGCACTGAGACTAAGCTGGAATTCTAGGGCGGGTTTGCTAAGAATTTCCATAAGTGTTTGAGCTGCAGAGAGGGGTAGTATTGGCAAAGGGGATGGCCTGATCACAATGCCAAGAATCAGCAAGAGGAAGAGAGCAGCAACCAGAGGCAGCATAGAGAAGCAGAGGCAGCAACAGCAGTTACGCAGTAGCTGCGTAGCGCAAAGAGCAGCTTCAGCTACGCAGGTGCTACACAGGCCTAGAAAGGGTAGCTCTGGGCAGCAAGGGACCCTCCAAGGTTACACAGAGACCCTTCTAGGGCAGCGTAGGGTTTGCGTCACCCATTATGGGGTTACACAACCCTCTCTAGGCCAACGCAGAGGCTCGCAGGGGCCGATAGCGCTGACGCAGTGCTAGGGTTTCTAGGGCCATAAATTGGTCGAGTCTTGTAAATCCCGTTTGAGGGTGTGGATCAGTCAAGTTTTTGGTCTCAGAACAACAGTTTAGCTGTAGATCTATATTTTTCTCTGTCGGGTTAACTAGTAAGGTGCCCAAATTTGCTGTATTCAGAAACTACTTAATAAAATTAACCCTCCAGCAGCCAAAAGACCGGTTCCTGCATTGGGTTTTTCCATGGACAGTTGTATAGAAAATCTTGTCTCACATTGTGTATGTGCATGTATTTCTGTTTTAAATCTGAATCGATGAAAGTCTGTTATGTGTTTACTTCAATATTAATCTGAATATTTCAACATTAATAACTTGTTTAAGTAGGAGAAGTATAACCAGATCTAACAATAGAATTTCTGCATAAAGTAACATTTAGAAATTTTCACACTGCATACATACCTCAAAATGTGCCTTGCCGCTGCCCAATGTACCCTTTTCAGCTCTACCATGAACTAAGGGTATTGATAGCGAAACAAATGTTTGGCCTAGTAGTAACCGGATACGTGATAGACCCAATGAGCTGCCTATACAAGGCGGGGTCGACTTCCTTGCCCCCTGATGCATCTATCTTCTTCCAATTGGTGATCATGGGAGTAGTCATGGGCCAACAATCTTGCATTTTGAACCTCTTCAGAATATTTGTAGCATATCTCCCTTGCCCAAAGAAGATCTCCCCATTCTTCTTCCAAACATCCAATCCTAGAAAATAGTGCATCAACCCCATATCCTTCATGTCGAATTTTGATGCAAGGTTCCTTTTGCAGTCTTTTATGAGCCCTGATGATCCTATCAGAAAGAGATCATCCACATACAAAACCAGAATGAGAGGCTCATCCTCTACCATCAAATAATAGATGTTGGGATCTACATCACTCTAGACAAATCTCAACCGCTGCAAGTAACTGTCAATTCGACCATACAACGACCTGGGTGCTTTCTTGAGCCCGCATTGGGTTTTCTTCAATCTGCACACATGAGTGAGCTTCTCATGAGTTTTGAAGCCTTCAAGTTGTTCTATATACACCTCTTCTTCTATCACCTCGTTCAAGAATGCTATCTTGACGCCCATCTGGTGAATCTCCCATCCCATTTGCGCTGTTAGGGATATAACAGATCTGATAGAGGAATATATGGCAACTAGGGCAAAGGTCTCCTCATAGTCTATTCCTTCTTTCTGTGCATACCCCTTTGCCACAAATCTAGCCTTGTACTTCTCTACATTGCCATTTGCAGCGTACTTGATCTTGTAGATCCATATGGAACCGACAACCAATCTGTCTTTTGGCCTCTGCACTACCTCCCAAACATCATTTGTCATGATAAAACAATATTATTCTACCATGGCATCCACCCACACCTGACATTGTGCGGCTTCTAGAACGCTGGAGGGTTTTGCAGCCTGAGCTACCAAAGCTTGATATCTGTCAGGTTGCCTGCGATGGCTCTTGTCTATCCTAGGAGCTCCAACAAACTCCTCTACGTCTCTGAAGGTCTGACGAACTTCCCTGCTGGCTCTACCACTGGTGGTGGCAGGTTCAATCAGTTCCTCTTCCTGTCCCTGTTGCTCTGTCTGCTAAGAACTCCCTGGATATCCTACCCCTGAGGAAATACTAGTGATAGTCACTGTACTTTATCCTTGTGACTGTCCTCTTGCTGGTCCCACTTGCTGTCCCTACTGTTGGACTAACAGAACTTCTGCTAACTGATTCTGATCACCTACAAAGACATCTCTTGAGATCTCCTAAAAGCTCTGTCGTCCATGAAATTTACGTCTTGTCTTACTACAATCTTCCTACTGCTAAGAATGTAGATCCTGTATGCCTTTGAGGTCTCGCTATACCCAACGAGGAACCCCTTTTCTGCAATCTGATCCAATTTGCTGCGTTTTTCATCTAGCATGTGGCAGTAAGCCACACTCTGACTCACTTCATGCTTCTTTTCGGTGAAGACTCCCTTTGGCGTTTTCTTCCCCAATGCTCTATGAGGAGTTATGTTCTGAATGTACATTGTTGTGTTACATGCCTTTGCCCATAAAAATATGGGCAGATCCTGATCATACAACATAGCCTTTGCAGCCCCAGCTATCGTTCTGTTTTTCCGCTCCGCTACTCCATTTTGTTGAGGGTTATATGGAGTTGTTCATTCTCTTTTGATGCCTTCCTTCGCACATAAATCTATGAAATCTTTATCAATGTATTCTCCACCATTATTTGAGCAAAGCACCTTGATCTTCTTCCCTGTCTCGTTCTCTACGAGTGCCTTTAACTCTTTGAACTAATCAAAGACCTCATCTTTGGTCTTTAAGAAATAGATCCAGGTTTTTTTTTTTTATGGTCATCAATAAAGGGGACGAAGTATTCGCCACCACTAAGAGCTCTAGTGGATATAGGGCCACAAATATCTGAGTGTATCAGTCCCAACACACCGTTTGCCCTATTGTGACTTCTTGGGAATGCTGCCTTCACGTACTTCCGAAGTACGCATCCTCTGCATACATCCTCGTGCTCCGTACTAAGAACTGGAACTTTTGTTAAAGTTTCTCTGAGCATCTTGAGTGCTCCATGGTGTAAATGTCCCATCCTCATGTGCCACATTTTGTTTAGCTCCTTCCCACTACTACTGTCATTGTCTATTAGTGCCATTGGAGAATCGACTTGGAAGCTGTATAACTTGTTGCTTTGAGCTCCAATTTGTTTCGCCTTCTTCCAGCTAGAGTGTTTGACATACACTTTCTTCCCTACGAAGTGTACATCGTACCCCTTGTCTTGTAACTGGGAGACTGAAATTGGGTTCATACCCAATCCCAATAAATGCAATACATTAGTAGCGCTGGTGTTGGTTCCTGACTGTCTGAAACTCTATGTTGCCTGTCCCCACAAGAGTACATTTGGTTTTGTTGTCGATAGTGATCTGGAAGTCCATCTACTCATCCTGGTAGCTAGAGAAATATTCTCTAACTCCTGTCATATGAGCTGAAGCTCGACCCTCTATATACCAAACACTAGGTGATGCTGAACCTGATAAGCAAGTAAATTCATCCTCCAACCTGGAAGATAAATCTGAAGCATCCTGACTGTTAGTTCTGTCCATGATTTTCTGTGCTATTTCTCTATCCTCCCGACGCTGATTTTGTTGCTGTGAAATTGCTACGTCCAACTAGAGATTTTCTCTACAAGAAAAAATACGATTGCTCCCTCTGCCTCTGGTAATTGTCGATCTGGAGAAATAAGATTTCTCTATCGCTCTCTCAGAGAAATCAATTTTCCTCAATAATTTTGACCCTCTTGGCCAAGGAACTGCACTTCCTCTAGAGGATTCTAACTACTGCTCACGTAGAGCAGCGATCTTCCTTCTCTTCTTTGCTATTGAGCTCTCCGACCGATCATATAAGCTTTGATACCATGTGAAAATTTCATCTATTGCAATAACTGAAAAATATTCTTCTAACTGTCAATTTGATTACACATTTTATTTGCTACGACAAATATCGAATAAATTTACTACTACAATTTTCACAATAAATTACTGCGGAAAATAAAATGCTGGAAATAAAGAAATTCTAGCACATACATAGAAAACATTAACATAGCTATTTTTGGATAATTGTCCCAGGAAAAATCCAATGTGGGAAAACCGGTGCAACAAATGAGGGTTTTCTTATTAATCTTCAGCAACAAATCTGAGTACAAGAATTCTAACAATTTAAACAGAGGAAAAATACCGAGAGAAATTTTGTGATAAATTTCTCTCTCCACAGTGACTCCCTGACCTTGATATGGACCCTCTGCCCATACCCTGGTGCCTCTGCGTCACTCTCTGCGTAGTGACTGCACAATTCTCTAGTGGACTTTCTCTTTCCACATGCTGCTTCCTCTTGAATTCGATATGTACCTTTTGGACTTTTGCTGGTACCCTCTCTCTCTCACCTGCTACTCACCCTATGGTTCTATCTCCTCTACTGAATCTCAGCCACTGAGAAAATCGATCTCCCTGGGCAACTGAGTAACTGCATTAGTGTGTTCTCCATCTACTCATCGACTACGTATAATCTTCTGTTGGAGGACCAACGACCAAGATTAAAACATAATCGATGGACCAGATTATTTCCTTGTTGATCCGTGTGAATTTCGAGAACATTCACACCATGAATTAATTAATTCTGATTAATTAATCATATTTCGTAAGTTTAGACGTAAGAAATATTAAAAAACTAACTAATAAATCTAATTAAGTTGTCTCTGTGTGGAATTTCCAGAAATAATTTTTGGTTATTGGAGAATACATGTATTCTAGCCTCTCCACCAAATCTCATGGCTAGCATAATGTGGCCCTCTGGAGGGCTAGGACCCCATATAGGCTAAGTTACCAGGTTCATGTTCGTGTTCGAGTTCGACGACGTTGAAATTCGAAAAAAGTTAGGCACCTAAAATTTTGCCGATGAAGTTTGGCATAAAATTCGACATCTAGAAATTTGAAAATATATATATATATATATATATATATATATATATATATATATAACAATTTTAAGCATGTTGAATGATAAATATGATGCACATAAATAAATAAGCATGTCAATTTTCAAAGTGCATAATGCACATTGCAAACACATAGATGATAGGATTATTGCTCAAACATTTACATCATTTTTACATATAAACCATGAAAGCGAGTGCCAAATTGCCAATAAAGAACCAACTTCAGTCTTCCATACATAGTAAACAAGGTGAGAAATTCATCATAGACATTAGCAGTAGGATAGTAGCTAGTAGCTACTAGAGTCTAGCACCCATAAGAATATCAAATTCAAGAAAACCATGAGCATATCAGATTTCATATATTGAAAACAATCTGATAAAAAAGTATTCAAAATATATAAACTTTAAAGTAGTTTGGCAGTTTTAGAATATTGTTCATGCAAAAAGTAAACTAGAAGTCTAGCAAAAAGTAAACTAGAAGTCTAAAACGAGAACACAAGTTCTATATCTAAAACTAGAAGTGGCCCACTTGTGATATCAAAAAGTTCTATATCATCAAGAGCAGTAGGGGTTGTGAATCCGCTAGATGCCTCAGCATCAGATTCATCACTCAATTCCCTGTCAATGTCACTATCATTGTAAAAATCAGCTTCATCCCTTGAGCATTAGGAACATGATCGATCCACGAAGTAGAGGAATTGGATGACTCTTTAGACACATTTTTCAAAGCCAACTGCAAGTTACTACGAACATAAACAAGATCTTCTAATCTTCCAGATAACAATCTATTTATTTTCTTGGAATGAATGTGGTCAAAGGAACTCCAATTCCTTTCACACACTGATGCACTTGATCCTTGACTTAAGATACAAATTGCAAAATTTTGCAATTCTGGTGCCACTGGACCATAAAACTCCCACCATACTGCTGGATCACTTCTGCTCCTATCATACTTTGCTGATTGTGTACCAAATAACCCTTCTTCTAACCTGTATGCCCTCAACTGAGATCTGACCGAACTTGCAATTGTTGGATTTGGATTTAGCTTCTCAATAGCCTGGATAAGTCCATTCATGACTTCTTCATCCCTATGTCTTGATAACCCAAACAATCTAGGGTCCAAATAACATGTTGCTGCATGTAATGGACTATGCATCATCTTCATCTTTGATCAATTACTTCCCATATCTTCTGGTAATCAACGTCCACATTATTAAAAGCACTTGCGATGGCCTCTTTGCAACGATCAATGCTTTCATAAACAAAACCCATACAAGGTTTGTCACCATCAACAATGCAGAGCACATTAACAATTGGGCCACATATTTTTAAAACCTTGTCTGAATTTTCCCAAAAGCCATTATTGAACACTATTTGTTCAACATGTTTCCCCTTAGTTTTTTTGAAAGGGGAGATCTCTCCCACTCAGTATTGCAGAAAACAGCTCTATGTCTTGCTTTTTCCTCAACAACTCTTTTCAGAGTAATATAAAAAGTAGCAAACCTTGTATTAGAAGGCCTCAACAACTCTTTAGATGCATTCTTCCTATATATACTCAAAGTGAGACGATGGTTGATGATGAAGTTTGCAATTGTTTTGGCTCTTCATATTGTCTCATTCGCCCAAGGAATTTTGGCTAAGTCATGCAACATCAAATCCAAGCAGTGAGCTGCACAAGTGGTCCAGTAAATATGATTATACTTTTCCATAATCATCTTCCCTGCACCAACACAATTTGATGCATTATCTGTAATAACATGGACCACATTTTTCTCCCCAACCTCTTGAATTGCTTCATCTAAAATTCCAAAAATAAATTCTGATGTCTTCACCTGATCCATTGCATTAACTGCCTTCAAGAAAATACTCCTTGAGGACTGTAAACAAGCACATTGATCAATGGGCGATTAGTAATTACACAAATCTGACCAACATCACTCGAAATTGTGCATCCTATATACTTCCAAGACTCTTTAATCTCAAACAATTTTTCTGTCACTCTGTCTCTTGTTTTCTTTAGCAAAGTGGTCCTTAAAGCTTCAGATACGGGAGGAACACAACCCTTCCCAAAATCAGTGGCCTTTTTAATTACATTTTTAAAATATGGACTCCTGACCACATTAAAGGGAATTGCACATGCATAAAAGAAAATTGCAACAACATCATCAACTTCTTGTCTCTCCACAGGTTTCCAGAATTGATTTAATGTTTTGGTTCCACCTGTTTTTATTGCAGTAGAACTTGATCCACCAATGGTTGAGATTGAATTAATGGTGTTTGAGGAAGACATGGCAATCTCCCTCTCAATTTGCTGCCTCTTCTTCTCCCTTTTTTCCTTTTGTCTTTGAAGTGAAATAACTTTTTTCCACCGCGGTTTTTTGTTCATCTGAGATCTTAGTGCAGCCTTCAACACCACCTCCACTTCCATTGCTAATACTGAGAAGGTGATCCACGGCTCTAGTTAAAGAGCCAGTGAATTGATGTCCACAAAGCTCACACAAAAGATTTTTCCCTTCTTTATTGAAAAAATTCCATGCTACAACAGTTGATTTTGGTGGTGCCATTGAAATCTGAAGGTTTTGATTGCTGAAGTAAAGGTTGAAATGTCTGCATTTTTTAAAAAATTTACATTTGAGTTAGTTCTAATTTTTTGCAGCATGAAATTTTTTGTAAATAGTAAATTTTTTAAAAACTTTTTAATTTTTGTAAACTGTAATTTTCTTGAAAACTGTGTATTAACAGTAATTTTTCACTTATTTTTTTGTAAAAAATAATTAAAAAAAAATTACGTTGAAAAAATTAAGCGGCCTACAGATTGGAGGCTGTGGTAGTCGTAGGCGATGCTTGCTTTGGCCGGTTGGGCGGCGTTTGGAGCGGGCCGCGACAGTGGAGAGGAGGGTCGAGGCTGGAGCTAGAGCAGTGGAGCCGTGCGGCACACTGTTGAGGCCGAGGGCCGGCAGTGGAGAGGAGGGCCGAGGTTGGAGCTAGAGTAGTGGAGCCGCGTGACAGCCTGCTGAGGCCGAGGGCCGAGGCTGGACGATGGATGATGAACAGTGTAGAGCTACAGGCTATAGCACGGTGGCGCCAGACATTGGATTGTGGTGGTGGCTGGTGACTGAGCACGGTGGCGGTGAGTCGTGACTGAGCACAGTGGCAGTGTCGGTGGTTGTGAGCAGTGAGACGGTGGCGGTGAGCTCTCGACAGAACTGCAGTGAGCAGTGAGCACAGTGGTCGTGAGCACTAGCAGTGAGCACGGTGGCGTCGGGTGGTGGACTGTGGAGGCTAGAGCTGCACGATGGCAACATCTTGGAGCCTGGAGGAGCAGCCACGGAGGAGTGAGCACTGAGTAGCAGTGAGAAGTCGTGAGAGCAATCCGAAAATCAGCGAGCAGCAGTCATGATGGCGGTCAATCAGGCATTTTAGCCTTAAAAAAAAATGAAACCCTGCCGCCGAACTTATTCAGCGATTCCGAATTTTTAAAATGAATTTTTTCAAATTAAAAAAAAAATTCGTTGCTGTTCGCCGTTAAAATTCAGGTTCGAATTCGGCTTTAATGTTCGGGATTAAATTTGTTGAATTTTTTGGATTATGTTTGGGAGAGGTTAAAGTTCGGCGAATTTCAAACTTAATCGATTAAGTTCGCCGAACCTGGTGACTTAGATGACAAGTAATGAAAATTACTCAACTATACCAATGAAAGCCATACCTTTGGGGTTAGGATGCCCACCTTCAAACATACAATCATGATAAGTGGTCAAGGGACCACATGGTTGGCTTAGGTGGCAGAGACAATGGCACATTGAGCTATCTAGTGGCTGCAAGGGTTTGTTGGATGCCAACTAATGATCATATAGGAGAAAAAAATTCTCCTATATACACCACCCACAAGTGGTGGTAACATCTGGCTCCAACTGGGACATGAACTCTCGGGAAAGTGCACGAAGCTACTCAAACAGGAGGTCATGAGAACACCAACAATCTCTTGGTACCACAAACCTGTTACTTGCACATGTCAAAGACCAAGCACATGGGGCAACATGTTTTTGTGGTGTCTTATGATCACCCATGCTTAGTATTAGGCTGTAAAATCAACAGGAAAGTACAAATATGCAAATTTAATCTAAATGCAACTAATCTATAATGAGATATGTCATACGATGTTAGTTCTAATGAGAAAATTAGCATGCAATGCATCCTACTCTAACATGCGTAAAATACAATGTCAAGTGCTAGGTATAATCATAGATCTAATGCAACCAACATGTCAATTGATCAATACAAGAATAGGGGGTTAACCAAGGACCCTATTGGGTGGTTTCAACCTCTAAAGGGGGTGACATGTCTATGGTACATCCCTCAAATGGTAGGTGGAAAATGATATAATAATGGAGCGGAGTGGGGATCAGGAGAATCATCCAGACCACATGTTATGGTACAAGGGTGGCTATAGTGAGAGAAGCCCACACCTGGGTGTATAACTGTAGGAGGGAGCAAATCGTGGTACATGAGTTACCCCGACCTTTGCTTTTCTGCCCTCTTCATATGCTTTTTGCCTTTGATTGATTTTTCTTCATAATTGCTCAGGGCTCCAGGGGATGAGAGCATGATGTGTAATATGTAGCAGTGGATACCCCATTAAGGTGGCGTAGTTCATCACCCACTAGGGGTTGGGACAATTGTGGGTTCCTTAATGATAAAGGGACTCATCTAGGGCCCATAAGAACTAGGGTGATAGCCATGGATAAGGTGTAGAGCTCATGTTTGACTTTTGCCCACGTGCTAAATTTGTATGTCCTGGCCATCTTTTGTGTCTTGTCATACGTTTCCTGTTGAGAGTGGCCAAATTATGTTTTATCTTTTCTTTTTAGCTACATCAACCTTCAGGGCATTGTTCCAAGCCCAACCCAAGATGTGGGCAAGGGGAGGGGGAGGCTAACCCTATGTGGACCCAGTGGACACATGTGGACTCGGATGGGAAAAGAGGTGAATTGGCCTAAAATGAGCGGAAGGGGAGTAATGTAGGTGGTATTAGGAAGCGGGACCACACAACCAAAATAAGGATTTCCCATGTAGTGTCAACCCTAAATCTAATGGCCAATAAAGGAGATCCCATGGGACTAGGATACAAAGGTAACCACGATATCAGGAAGTGGAGACAAGAGTGCAAACCTAACCAACTGTTTCCGCCGAATCACCCCCACCAATCCATGCCCAAAGGTGCTCATGACATGTAAGGAAAGTTACTCAACTATACCAATGAAAAGCCATACCTTTGGGGTCGGGAGGCCCACCTTCAAACATGCAATCATGGCGAGTGGTCGAGGGACCACATGGCTGACTCAGGTGGCAGAGACAATGGGACATCGAGCTATCTGGTGGCTGCAAGGGGCTGCTAGCTGCCGACTGAGTACCATCTGAGAGAAAATGTTTCTCCTATATACACTACCCACAGGTGGTGGGTAACATCTGGCTCCAATTGTGACATGGCCTCTCATAGAGGTGTGTGAATCTACTCGAACGGGAGGTCATGAGAACACCAACAATCTCTTGGTACCACAAAACTGTTACCTGCACATATCAAAGACCAAGCACATGGGGCAACATGTTTTTGTTGTGTCTTATGATCGCCCATGCTTAGTATTAGGTTGTAAAATCAACGGGGAAAGGAAGTAGAAATATGCAAATTTAATCTGAATGCAGCTAATCTACCATGAGAAATGCCATACGATGTTAGTTCTAATGAGAAAATCAGCATGTAATGCATTCTACTCTATCACGTATAACATACAATGTCAAGTGCTAGGTATAATCATAGATCCAATGCAACCAACACGTCAATTGATCAATACAAGAATGCATGCTTCCATGATTATTTTTGCAATGGACCCAACAATACAAATGAGAATAATGATATGAGGGGTTACGGGGGCAGGAGGCGGGAAAACAGGAGACCCATATGATATAGAAAGGAGCCCTTGAAGAAGGGAAAGACACCAAATGAGAGGATTGAATTTGATCCTCTAACCAGAAGATAGAAATGTCAATGATCAAGTATATAAATCTTTGATGAAGACCTATCTCGGGCCTATCACCCTCCGGGTAAGGAGTGAATGTCTCAAAACATTTAGGATGATATTATTTTGGTCATTGGGAAAACAAGAAGTGGACTCATCATTGTATTTGGGGAAAAACCATGATTCTTGGTTTTTCGTAGGGGAAACCAACTCTTCTTCAAAACTAGGGGAACAAACTTCATCACAAACATCTATTTCTGGGCAGGAACATAATAAGGGGAGGAATGCTCAAACATGAAGAAAAACCTTTTATCAGTGGCATGGCTAAAGGAAGCATCTTCCTCAATTTCTTTTACATTAGAGTCATCAGAATTACCCACAATTTTGGAAGGCTCTTCATTGATTGAATCATCTTGGAACATAAAAGAGAGACCCTTCCAATCACTAGGAAGGGCTTCATAAGGGCCAACATTGTTATTCAGAAGGGGCAAAACATTTTCTTCTTTCCTGAGCTCATTCTTATGGATTTGAGAAACTATGGGGACTTCATTTTTATAATCATACCAAATTCCACAATCAACAACCCAAAAGTAACCCATAGATTGTTCATTTATTTTACTATCATGATCTTCCTTAGAATCTTCCCGTTTTTCACTATATATTTGATGTTGGTTAGGATGCCATTCATTCTCTTCTTTAGAAAGGGAGGACTTTTCCTTGTTCATCCGTTCTCGAATAGGTGAAAATTCTCAACCAGTTGCAGTGAAATTTATTTCTCCTACTTATTATTTCAATAAGTTATTACTCAGAAATCTTTCGACAAATATAGAAATAAATATTACTGCAACATTCACAATTATATATGCAGAGAAATAAACAGTAGAGAACATAAGCACAAGAATCAATCACATGTACAAGTTATTTTTGGACAATTGTCTCGGGAAAAACCCAATGTCGGAAAACTGGTGCAGCAGATGAGGATTTTATTAATTCTTCAGCAAATGATATCTTTACAGAGAAAATATTCGGCAGATAAATTCTGAACCACCTGAGACTGCATTAGTCTGCGTAATTCTCTGCGCAGTCCCAGCACTGGACTGCGTGGAGACTGGGTGGGGTCTCTGTGTTGCAGCCTCAAGCTACCTTCAGTGACTCATTGCTTCTTACCGACCCTGATCTCGATCACCCCTAACCTCCTCCTACTTCTGCAACTTCTCGACCTGCAACTCTCCCATTGAGATCGAATCCTACATCAGAATGGATCTCCTTTGGGTACTGAGTGTGTGCCCAGCTTATCTTCCAAGTGACCCTCAAGCCTTCTTTTATAATCTTCCTGTTGGAGAACCAACGGCCCAGATTAAAAGATTAATCAATGGCTAAGATTAAATCTTGACTTGATCCATGTTTTCTAGAAGATTCACTCTGACTTATTAATGCCCTTTAATTATTTCCTTTTCCTAAGTTTGGACTTAGGGTCTCCATTAAAAATAATTAATTATTTTAATAAGTCTTGAATCGAGTGGAAATTCCACAAATTGTTTCTGGGTTCTTTGGAATGCTACTGTCCAAGCCTCCTTGCAAAGTTTGAGACTTGGAACACTTTCGGATGCTATAAAAGTAAACACTCCCTCTTAGCAAGGAAAGTGTTCCAACAATATGTTTGTTGCATGTTGCTCTGATTCTGAAGCACTCTCTACGTTGTTGCACCCTGTACTGTTGCCTTTGACACTACCACTGTCACTTGCGACATCTGTACCACAGCTCCCTCTGAATATTGAATCCTCCATTTGTGCTACTGGAAGGGATTCTTCATCATCCCCATTTTCTCTCTGAAGTAGACACACTTTGTCTTTCCCAGAGCCTTAGTGAGGATGTCTGCCACGTGTTCTCCTGTTCGAGTGTACTCCAACTGAACAGCTCCACGTTGTACCCAGTCCCTGATGAAGTGACACTGGATGTCAATATGTTTCGACCTATCATGAAACACATGATTTTCAAAGAGCTTTATACAACTCTAATTATCACATAAAATGTTGGTCGCTTCCATTTTCTCCTTGAGTAGATTTACTAACAGTTTCCTAAGCCATATGGCTTCGCACGAAGTTGTGCTAGCTGCCATATACTCTGCCTCTGCTAAACTTAGTGCCACAGACTTTTGTTTCCTACTGCACCAGGAAGTCATTCCTGATCCTAGACTGAAACAGTACCCACTGGTACTCTTCCGATCAACTGAACTGCCAGCCCAATCTGCATCAGTAAAACCACTCAACCTGACATCATTGTCATGGGTGTACTTCAATCCAAGCTTGACTGTTCCTCGAAGGTACCTGAGAACATGTTTGGCTGCTGCCCAATGTGCCCTCTTTGGTTCCACCATGAACCGACATAGGGCATTAACAACATAACAGATGTCTGGCCTTGTATTTACCAGATACATCAATGACCCTATGAGCTGTTTGTACAGCGTAGGATCAGCTTCATCATCATCGGACGTGTCGATTTTCCTCCAATTGGTAATCATTGGAGTGGTCATGGGTCTACAATCCTCCATCCGAAATCTCTTCAGAATCTTTGTAGTGTATCTTCCTTGACCAAGGAAGATCTCCCCATTTTGCTGCCAAACTTCCAACCCTAGAAAATAGTGCATCCGTCCCAGATCCTTCATGTCAAACTCCTCAGCTAAATTCTTCTTGCAATCTGTGATGAGCTTGGATGATCCTGTCAAGAACAGATCATCCGCATACAATGTTAGGATATTCCGACACATAGGAAATAGTTAAGAATAACTTAGTCTAGTGTAGAGTTAGGTAAAGTGTGTTTCTTTACCATGTACATTTGTAACTTATAATACGACGGTCACGATTTGTAGTGATCTGACAGTTATCTCCTCGGTATTAATGACACTTGATCCGTGCTTAACACCCGATTGGTCCATGATATCTATTTAAAGAGAATGGAGGGTCATTTGTCCGGTAACCATTTATGAGAGAAACATATTTAACTTTTCTTTTTATATTAATAAATTTCCTGAAGTGGCCACATTGGCTCAAGCCGTGGACTGTTTCCCTCTTTTAGGGTTTTAACCACGTGATTACACTGGTGTACTGATTTGTGATATGTTTGTGAGTGGTGACCTTTGGTTCTTGATCTAAGGAAATTACCCTGTAAATTCCTACATGGTATCGGAGAGCTAGGAATCAAAAGTTGTCTTTAGTGCGACTTTTTGGAGTTTCAGGTACCGGAATCCGGTGAAACAAATTGAGGTAAAATCTTGATTTCTGTTAATTAAGTTGTTTTTTTTTACTGTATATATGGATTCAGCACCCTAAAAAACCCCTAGGGCACTTTGATTGTGCAAGGTTACACATCAAACTTCTATTTTCAATAAATTCTTGCCGAAATTTAGAGAAATTAGATCGGAAAAAACCACCGTAAAAACTTTCAAAAAGTCGCATTATAGACTACTGCTTTTGAAGACCGCGTCTGTTGTTGATCAAAATCTGAAGCCGGTTTGACTGCATGCGAATGCCGTTTTGTAGATCTACTATTTATGAACATTTTTGGGCTTGGAGAACTATTTGGTTCTGTCTGGAGCATATTTTTCAGTGAGGAATGCCTTTCATTTCATGCGAAAAGGTTTCTGGCTGCCCAAGTTATGACAGTTTAGATCTAGAGGTATAAAGCATTTGTTTTGCAGTTATATTTGTTAATAGTTCTGCTTATTTCGGTTCCTTCTTTTTATTTTCAGTTTTTAGGTTTAATTTATTTACCAGATCTATACCCTCTTCTTTGTGTATTCTCTTTGTTGTGCGCTGCGTGCGATCTTGGCAAATTAGAAACAGGAAAAATGGATTTTTTTTGCTACGTATGTTCTTTCCCCGCATCTTTATGTGATCTCGGGAAATCAAAAATAGTGAAAAAAATGATAGTTTCCAGTAACATTAACCAAAAATCTAATATTCTACCGTAAGGCTTTGAATTTCGTTTTTTTTTTTTTTGGCTCGGTTTTTGTGTTTTTCTGCGCAGGAAAAGCCACACACACTGAAGAGTTTAAAAAAAAAAGAAAAAAGCCTTCCTCCTTTCAAACAATAACGTGATCCTTTTACTATCTCACTTGGTGAGGGGTTAGTTTATGAGAATAGAGGTCTTGGGTTCAAGTCTCCTTTTCAAGCTTCTTTTGTAAAAAAGTTTTTTGTTCAAGGGAGAATTTTTTAAAAAAGCCGCACTTCATCTCATTCCCATAACTATTCGTTATCTACAACTCGAGATTTTTACAAAAGGCATAACTTCTTCATCAGGAAAATTTGTTTTCGAGCCGTTTTTTTGAAACGGTCTAATTTTTCGAGATCTTTCCATTGGAGCAGTTAGTTTCAACTTTTCTCAGCTTCAGTTTAAAAAAAAAAAATGGAAAGTGCATGCCCGGTTTTCTTAACAGCACCAATTATTTCCAATGGCTACCTCACATGGTAGATATACTTAGAAGTAAAGGGATTTATAGAATAGACACAGGGCTAAAAAATAAACCTTCTGATGATGATAAAGTTGCTAAATGGGAAAATAAACAAGATCAAGCACGAGGGTTGATAGGAATGTCCATTGCTCAAGATCTTCGATTTCATATCCTTGACATTGACACCCCTCGTGAAGCCCTAGACAAGCTAAATACTGTCTTTGGCATTCAAAATCAAATCAGGGCCCATAAGCTTGAAAATGAGTTTCTTACTTTGGACCCCAATAATTTCTCCTCTATTGAAGATTTTTTGTCCAAATTCAAGACCCTCAAAGTTCTTTTAGAAGGTTGTAAGGTCAAAAAAGAAGATGGTAGCCTCATCTTTTGCATTCTTACTAAGCTTGGCCCTGCATACTCTGTATTTGTTTCCGCCTTCCATTCCACTGGAGAAGCCATCATTTCTTCAGGAACCACCTACAAGAACCCATCTTTTGATGCCTTTTCTGATTCTTTGATAAGAGAACAAGAAAAACTCTTACACCTTGGTCTTATCACTTCTGGAAACGCTTCTAAGAAAGCCTTAGCAGCCCAACATCAATCATATCAAAAGAATCCCAAGAAGCAGTATCCTAAAAAGTATGGTTCGAAACCAAACAAGGGTCCTAACCAATTTCAGCCACAAACTGAAAAAGCAACTCACCAAAATGATAAGGCATATAAAACAAAGGAAAGAAGACAGATAGACATTGCAACTTTTGCAATCGTGATGGCCATTTAGAGTCCAAATGTTTTAAGATGGAAGCCTTAGAAGCAGCAATGAAGAAGCACAACATCAATTTGGAGGACTCTTCACCTTCATCTTCAAGAATGGCACTTTCTACTTGTGGTTGTCAAGCATCAAGATCTAGTTATGCATTAAATGTATCTTGCTCTTCTCATTCTCATGAGTGGCTCATTGATTCTGGAGCTTCTTATCACATGGCCAAAAATAAAGCCATGTTTTCTTCTTTAAATGATTGTAACACCAAACATATTTATGTTGGTGATGATAGATCTCTTAGTGTTGTCGGATCTGGAACCATTCATCTCGATAATGGTCAGTTTAATGATGTACTATGTGTTCCTACCTTGTCATGCAACCTTCTCTCTGTTTATTAGATAACTCATTCAGGTGAAGGGAAAATAGTAGAATTCTCACCGCATGATGTTGTAATCAAGGACCTCAAAGATCCTAAACACATTTTATCTACTGGCATTGCTGATGATTCCACAAGGTTGTATAAGTTTGACAACTTTGGGTCATCATGTCTTTCCTCCGTTTTTGTTGCTCATAATGATGAAGTGAACAAACTTTGGCATGAGCGATTTGGTCACTTAAACTATCGCTCTCTTCAAACTCTATGTAAGGAAAATATGGTGACGGGCCTTCATATGGTATCTTGTCGAGATGGTGTTTGCTCCAGATGTGTACTCGGAAAACATCATCGGGATAGTTTTGACAAACGTGCCTCTTGGCACGCTTCAGCCCCTTTGAAGCTTGTGCACAGTGATTTATGTGGTTCACTTCCTGTTGTTTCTTTCTCTGGTTGCAAGTACTTCTTAACCTTCATTGATGATTTTTCCATATGCACTTGGGTATATTTCTTAAAACTCAAGAGTGAAGTTTTTAACATGTTCTTGGCCTTTACGGCCTTTGTTGAGAAACAATCTGGACATCAAATTCTTAAGTTAAGATCAGATAATGGAGGAGAATATGTTAACAACAAATTTATCAACTTCTGCACTGAGCATGGCATTCAATTGAAACATACTGTTCCATATACTCCACAACAAAATGCTGTAGCTGAAAGGAAGAATCGCACCTTAAAAGAAATGGCTAATTGTATGCTTCAATCTAAAGGACTTGGTCTCAATTTTTGGGCAGAAGCCATTAACTGTGCAAATTACATAGTAAATCTCACTCCTACTAATGTTTTAAAGAATATAACTCCAGAAGAAGCTTGGAGCTCAATCAAACCAGATGTAAGTCACTTTCGTGTTTTTGGAAGTGATGCTTGGGCCCATATTCTAGATGGGAAACATAAAGCCTTAGAACCTAAGAGTGAAAAAATGCATTTTTGTTGGATATTCTGAAGATGTCAAAGGATATAGACTTCTTCAACCAAAATCCAAAAATATAATCATTAGAAGAGATGTAAAATTTGATGAAAATATATGGGCCTGCGAGCCTAGTTCGGCAGGTGTGCCATCTTTGGCCTGCGAGCCTGATTCGGCATATGTGCCACCTCTCTCTCTCTCTTCTATTCTTAATAGCATTCCTTCTAGTTCAGGTGATGACAGCGAGGATGACAATCCTCCTCCACCTCTTGAAATTGTTCCTTATACTCCACCGCTTCCAAGATGGGTCTGCTCTACTCGAGATGCAGCAGGTTCTCCTGCAAGTGACCTTGCCGATCAACGACGTACACGTTCTCAGTTCGAAAGAGCTTCTTCCTTATTGGGTCAAGTTCCAGAAAATCCTGATCCAGAAACCTTTGAAGAAGCCTCTGGTCATCCAGCTTGGGATGAAGCTATGAATGAAGAATATCATTCCTTATTGGCGAATGATACTTGGGATCTTGTTCCTCTTCCAAAAGGAAGAGAACTTGTTAGATGCAGATGGGTTTACAAAACAAAGTTCGGACCAAATGGAAAAGTGGATAAACATAAAGCTCGTCTTGTCGCTAAAGGATTTTCACAAGTTGAAGGCATTGACTATACTAAAACCTTCTCCCCTGTTGCCAAAATGAATTCTATCCGCCTTGTTCTTTCCCTTGCTGCCTCCTTTAAATGGGAAGTCCATCAGATGGATGTTAAATCCGCCTTCTTACATGGAGATTTGCATGAAGAAATCTACATGGAACAACCCCCTGGCTTTATCCAAAAAGACTCCAGCCTTGTTTTTCGCCTTAGGAAGTCTCTCTATGGTCTCAAACAAGCTCCTCGGGCTTGGTATGCCAAAATGGATAGATTTCTATTAGATAATGGCTTTTCTAGGTGTCATTCTGACAACATTGTCTACACCAAGAAAGTGGGTAAGTCCTTCACCATCCTTGTTATTTATGTTGATGATCTTATCCTTACTGGTAGTGATCCAAACCATATAAACCATGTGAAGTCTAGCCTCAAAAAGAAGTTTGAAATGACAGACTTAGGACACTTGCATTATTTCCTTGGTCTTCAAGTCTTGCAATCCAAGGAAGGCATTATCCTCTCTCAGTCCAAGTATGCCTGTTATCTTCTACACCACTTTCACATGGAAGACTGTAAGCTAGCCTCTTCTCCCTTTTAGTCTGGAGTCAAGCTTTCAGTCACTTGTACTACCCCTGAAGTTGATGCTACCTTATATCGTCAACTTGTTGGTAAACTTTTGTATCTAACCCATACTTGTCCTGACCTTTCCTTTATCGTTGGTCTTGTCGCTCGGTTTATGCACCAACCTCATGAAAGTCACTGGAAAGCAGCTAAAAGAATACTTCGATATATTCGAGGTACAGTTCAGTTCGGGATTCATTATAGTGTAGGAGCATCTCCATTGTTAATTGGTTTCACTGATTTTGATTGGGCTGGTGACCCTGATGATCGAAAGTCTACTGCAGGATATGTATTCACTCTTGGTTCAGGACCTATTACTTGGTCTTGTAAGAAACAAAGTGCCATCTCTCTTTCTTCAGTAGAAGCAGAGTATCGTGGTGCAGTTGAAGCCAACAAGGAAGCCATGTGGCTTCGTCAGATCCTATCTGAATTTGGTCTTCATTAGTAGCATCCAACTACACTTTGGTGTGATAATCAGAGTGCCATTAAGCTATGTAAAGATCCAGTTCAGCATCAGCGTATGAAACACATTGAACTCCACATACAGTTCATCACAAAGCTCATTCATGATCGTGTTCTTGAAGTGCAGTACTATCCAACCAATGATCAAGTAGCCGATATCTTTACAAAGGCTCTCACAGAAGCGAAGTTTACCAAACTTCAATCCATGCTCGGAATTCAGGAAAGTTGTCATTAAGGGGGGGGATAGGCTCTAATGCCTCCTTCCTTCTCCTATTGTGTCACTTTTGTAAATCCTTCAATCCTATCCCAATTTGTTCTTAAGGGGGGATGTTAGGATATTTCGACACATAGGAAATAGGCTCCTTTTGTGTCACCTTTGTAAATCCTTCAATCCTATCCCAAGTCGTTCTTAAGGGGGGATGTTAGGATATTCCGACACATAGGAATAGTTAAGAATAACTTAGTCTAGTGTAGCGTTAGGTAAAGTGTGTTTCTTTACCATTTACATTTGTAACTTATAATCCGATGGTCACGATTTGTAGTGATCCGACGGTTATCTCTCACCTCGGTATTAACGAAACTTGATCCGTGACTTAACACCCGATTGGTCCATGATCTCTATTTAAAGAGCATGGAGGGTCATTTGTCCGGTAACCGTTTATGAGAGAAACATATGTAACCTTTTTTTTATATTAATAAATTGCCTGAAGTGGCCGCGTTGGCTTAGGCCGTGGACTGTTTCCCTCTTTGAGGGTTTTAACCACGTGATTATACTGGTGTACTGATTTGTGATCTGTTTGTGAGCGGTGACCTTTGTTTCTTGATCTACGGAACTTACCCTGTAAATTCTTACATACAATACCAGTATCAATGGCTCACTCCCTACTCTTAGATAGTAGAGATTTGGATCTGCATCACTCTTGACGAATCCCATCTTCTGCAGATAGTTGTCAATTCGACCATACTAGGCTCTGGGAGCTTGTTTTAGTCCATACAATGCTTTCTTCAATCTACACACATGAGTCCTCTGATCATGTGTTTCAAAGCCCTCCGGTTGTTCTATATACACTTCTTCTATCACACCATTTAAGAATGCCGTCTTGACATCCATCTAGTGAATTTCCCATCCCATTTGTGCAGCAAGGGATATCACGGATCTGATAGATGTGTATCTGGCTACTGGGGCAAAGGTTTCTTCATAGTCTATTCCTTTTGAGCATACCCCTTAGCCACGAACTTGGCTTTAAATTTCTCGATGCTGCCATCTGCAGCATGCTTGATCTTGTATATCCACCTAGGTCCTACAATAAATCTTTCTTGTGGTCTGGGTACTACTTCCCAGACATCATTTGTCATGCTAGAACTGTACTCTTCCACCATTGCATCAACCCATCCTTGGTGTTGAGCAGCTTCCCAGAAACTGGAAGTTTCTCCGACTTGAGCAACCAAGGCTTGATACCTCTCAAGCTACTTACGCTGTCTCTTCTCATTTCTGGGATTTCCGACAAAATCCTCTACATCCTTCAGAATCTGTCGAAGTTCCCTGCTCGTTCTTCCACTAGTGGTGGGTGGATTTACCGGCTCTCCTTCTTGCAAATCCTCAGGAGACCTATCCTTTGGATCACTATGCCTTGGAGAGGCAATTGGATTTTCTGCTGCTGGTTGTTGGGGCTGGACCAGAGGCTCTTCCTTTGACTGTGTAGCAGAAGGCAGTTCTTGTGATCTTCTGAAGGCTTTCTCCTCCATAAATTTCACATCTCTTCGCACCACTACTTTCCTGCTCTCAGGAACGTAGATGCGATAAGCCTTTTCATTCTCGTTGTATCCTACTAAATACCCCCTTTTAGCAGTCATCTCCAACTTCTTCCTCTTCTCACTAGGTACATGACAGTAAGATGTACTGCCAAAGATCCTAAAGTGACTCACTTCAGGCTTGCTGCCAGTGTAGACAATTTCTGGTGTGATCTTTCCCAGTGCAGTGTGAGGAGTTATGTTCTGAATGTAGACAACTGTATTACACGCTTCAGCCCATAGGAATTTGGGCATGTCTTGGTCATACAACATAGCTATGGTTGCTTCAACATTAGTCCGGTTCTTCCTTTTTGCCACTCCATTCTATTCCGGATTGTATGGAGTTGTCCATTCTCTTTTGATGCCTTCCCTTGCACAGAACCCGGTAAATTCTTTATCTATGTGTTCACCTCCATTATTTGATCAGAATACCTTGATCTGCTTCCCTGTCAGATTCTCCATCAGAGCTTTGAACTTTTTAAATCGATTGAATACTTCATCCTTAGTCTTCAAGAAGTAGATCCAGGTTTTCCTGGAATGGTCATCAATGAAGGTGACGAAATATTTGGCACCACTAAGAGCTCTCATGGATATCGACCCTCAAATATCTAAGTGTATTAGATCTAACACACCCTTGGTCCTATTGTTGCTTCTCTGATATGCTTCCTTGGCATATTTCCCTAATACGCACCCCTTGCAGACATCATCCTGCTTGGTGCTCAATTTTGGAACACCTGTGACAGTCTTCTGGAGAGTTTTCAACGCCCCATGATGCAAATGCCCCATTCTCATGTGCCATAGCTCATTCAGATCTGTCTCATCGGCACTACCAACCAGTGCCATTGGGGAATCAAGCTGCAGTTTGTACAGCTTTGTTGCTTCTTACCCCAATTTGTGCCTTCTTCTTCCAACTGGGGTGCTTGACATAGACTCTATTGCCAATAAAGTAGACGCCATATCCTCGGTTTTGAAGCTGCGACACTGAGAGTAGATTCATCCCCAAACCCGGCACATGCAGTACATTAGTGGCCCGGATTATGTTCCATGCCTCAGTCTGAAAAACTACGGTACCTTTCCCAATGGGAGTGCACTTTGCTTTATTACCCATGGTTATTTTGAAATTCATCTGCGCTTCTTGGTAGTCGGAAAAACAATCCCGTACTCTCGTCATGTGGGCAGATGCTCCACTGTCAATATACCAGACTTCTGAGGACATAGTGCTTGATACACAAGCAAAATCTTCCTCTAATCTAGATGTCAATACAAATACATCGTGATCCATCCGTTCTATCGTGCTCCCCCCCCCCCCCCCTCCTAGAGGATTGCGTGAACCCTTCTGCATTGTTTCCCTACAGAACTGCATACATCATTGTTCACTGATAGATGCCCCCTCTCTGTTATTCATCTCTGGCTCTGATACCGTGTGAAAATTCTCAACCAGTTGTAGTGATAGATTTATTTCTCAATCAATAAGTTATTATTCAGAAATCCTCCGGCAAATATCGAAATAAATACTACTGCAACATTCACAATTATATATGCAGAGAAATAAACAGTAGAGAACATAAGCACAAGAATCAATCACATATACACAGTTATTTTTGGACAAATGTCCCCGGAAAAATCCGATGTGGGAAAACCGGTGTAGTAGATGAGGGTTTTATTATTTCTTCAGAAAATGATATCTTTGCAGGAAAATATTTGGCAGATAAATTCTAAACCACCTGAGACTGAATGCCTAGCTTTCTTGGACAAATATCTGACACCCAGATCAGCCCCTGCAAGCCCCTGCGTCAGTTTGCATGATTCTCTGCGCAGTCCCAGAGCTGGACTGCGTGAATCTGGGTGGAGACTGCGTGCGTTGTAGACTTAAGCTACCTTCAGTGACCCACTGCTGCTCTCCGACCCTGATCTTGATCACTCCTGACCTCCTCCTACTTCCGCAACTTCTCGCCTTGCAACTCTCCCGCTGAAATCGAATTCTACATCAGAATGGATTTCCTTCGGGTACTGAGTGTGTGCCTGGCTTGTTTTCCAAGTGACCCTCAAGCCTTCTTTTATAATCTTCCTGTTGGAGAACCAACGGCCCAGATTAAAAGATTAATCAATGGCTGAGATTAAATCTTGACTTGATCCATGTTTTCTAAAAAGTTCACACTTTGAATTATTAATGCCCTTTAATTATTTCCTTTTCCTAAGTTTGGACTTAAGGTCTTCATTAAAATAATTAATTATTTTAATAATTCTTAAACTGAGTGGAATTTCCTCAAACTGTTTCTGGGTTCTTTGGATTGCTGCTGTCCAAGCCTCCCTGCAAAGTTTGAGACTTGGAACACTTTCGGATGCTACAAAAATCAACAGAATAATGCTATCCAAGGTCTTTACTACATGATTTTGATAGAATGCTTCAAGGTCATTGGTAGGATTCTTGTTATATTCACACTTCATGTTACATAGCCTTTCTGATTTGCTCACAATAGTGGGAGAAAATATCTTTGGAGTTATATGTAGCCATCAGTTGCTTAGAAGACTCTTCATATTCCATCATCCGTTCTAGCAATACCTGAAGGCTCTCGTGGCCGAGATCTTCTTCATCATCCTTGTAGGACATGCTTTCCAATTCACGAGTCTCTCTTTTAGCACAATCCTCAAGGTATGCATCGATCACTTGATCTTGATGATTCAGAGAAGGATCAGGATACCCTTCCTCAAGCATAAAACCATATTCAATAACTTCCTCCTCTCGAAGGGCCACATCCAACATTTGGCATATGTTTTTGTTGAGATTTTGTGTATTTGGGGTAGCATCAGTTGTGCTCTAGGTCCCAAATTTTGAGGAAGGACTAGAGTGCACATGATCTACAAGACCCAGAAATGGATTTGGGAATTTCATCTGGTTTAGGAGATATTAAATTAATTAATTATTTTAATGTATTTCGTAAGTATAAAATAATTAAAGTGAATTTAATTAAACATGTGATGAAATTATCTTAAGTCATACGGATCAAGCTTTCTCTTAATCTTAGCCATTGATTAAAGATTTAATCTTGGTCGTTGATTTGTCAACGAGAAAAGTATAAAGAAAAGGCTCGGGGTCATTTGTAAGACACACAGAGGCAGAGCACTGAAGCTAAGTTGAAATTCTAGGGTGAGGTTGCTAAGAATTCTCAAGTGTTTCAGTTGCAGAGAGGGGAATTTAGACCAAGGGGATGATTTGATCCCGGGGTCTAGAATACACAAGAAGCAGAGAAGAGATCAGGAAAGACAGCGCAAAGGAAGGCAGTGGCAGCAGCAGCAGCAACAGCAGCAACAAGGATAGCGTGATTTTCAGGAAACCCTTCAGGGGTTACGCAGAGACCCTTAGGGGCAGCGTAGTGATTGCGTCACCTAGTCTGGGGTAACGCAGTCCCTTCTAGTGACAGCGCTTGGCATTTGGAGACCTTCAGAGGCTGACGCAGTGTCTTTCAGGGGCAGATCTGGGGTTTCTAGGCCTAGATCTGGCTGAGTTCTGTAAATCCCGTTTGAGGGTGTGGATCAGTCAATATTGTTGGTCTTAGATCAACCAGGTGTTGTAGATCTAGAGTTTTCTCTGTAGGGTTTTCCAAATCTGGAACCCAGAGTTGTGTATTCATCAAGGTTGCGGGGAAGCTTCTCCCCCCTCTCGAACTCGCTCCCAATTTGCACTTCGAGTGGGAACGTTTTGGGAGCGCTCGGAAACGCACTCCCGAAAACACTCCCTGAGGGGAGCGTTTTCGAAGCGCGCTACCTAAACAAGAAAAATGCTCTCTGTTTTCAGGGAGCGTTTTTTTAGGGAGGGAGTGTTTTTTTTTAGGAATGGAGCGTTTTAGGGAGCGTTTTTTTTAGGGATGGAGTGTTTTAGGGAGCGTTTTTTTTTTAGAAAGGGAGCGTTTTCGGGAGCATTTTTTTAGGGAGGGAGCATTTTCGGGAGCGTTTTTTTTGCTTAAAGACCTGGTCCTAAATGAAATTACTTTCTCTCCATTTGCTTAAATCATCCATTTGCCAACCTAACTATACTATCAATATAATTTGTGTATCAACTATTTTTTAACATATTATGATACAATTCCATTTGTAATGGCCATTATTTCATTGTAAATCCAGGAAAGGTACGTCCTTTAACAATCTTGATACAAAATTTCCTCCCATAAAGTTGAATGGATTTTGTTCAAACTAGTTGAAAAGCATGCATCATATTCCTTTTATGCAAGGATCAACTGCCAAGATATGAGTAAAGGCTAATTTTCATTAAGGAATAAAAACAAAAGCTTATCTTTAAGACTCATTGTGTTGTAGTTATTATAAGCAGAATATATGACCCTTTGAAACTCAGTATTTAATTCAACAACAATTTCTCTCCACTGTAAAAAGGGCCTAAATATTATGAAATCATTCTTTGTACTATTGTTAATGCCTTACACCTACTCCTTTCTTACATTGAAACCAAGTTGACGGTCCTTTGCAATCAAGATATGCCATCTTATTGGAGACAGTGATGGATGACCGAAATATTAGTTGATGTTTCATGAATGCCTCTACCCTTTTAAGTCATGGCCATATTGCTTGCATGTGTTGGGGGCTTGTGTATTTTCCCATCTACTGTTTCTTAGAGATTTTTCGACCTTAATGGCAAAGTGGGTAACCAGTTGATGAAAATGCAATTGCTTAAACTTTGGATAATTAATGATATGCCTTCTAAGTTGAATTTCCCATTTCCTTAAAAGAAATTAATTTATTCCTTAGCAACACATTAATTTCTCCGCCTGTTGGACATGACGAATACCTAAGCATTCAGCTAAAGTGCAGATCCCATTCTCCCCCTGGGGACTCACTTACGGCTCTAAGATTTTAACTCTATTATATTTTATTAGGCAAGATCCCATTTTTTTTTCTTAAGCGGCCATCACATAAAAAAGCATGTGGCTTTTTGCACAATGATATCAAAATCAAAGCCCCAATTTAAGCTGCCTAATGTGACCCCAACATTACAATATCTTACCGTATCTTTTAAGACGATATTTTGTTAGATGTGTTCCAAAAACTAGATGTATCATGTGATTTTCTCAATATGTGTTCAGTGTTTATTAATACGCCATCGTTTTTAAGATTTTTCACATTATTTCATCCAAGACACCACAGGTTAGGGCCTTTTCATTTTCTTCTAGGTTACATCTTGGGAATTTGTGTAAATATTTTATTGGATCATTATCTTTAAGTGGCTGTCTGACATAAAGTATCTTCTCTTCATTCTTACATCTTTATAGATAACCTTTAATGTTTCTAGAGAAATTATTCTTCATTCTTACATCTTTACAAATACCCTTTAACATTTCTAGAGAAAATATTCACATTTTTTAATTATATTTTCTAAGGGAAGACAATGTCAATAAGCATTAAGGCCAAGCCTTAGAAGACTACCATTACCATGATCTGCTCAAATTTCAAAAATTAGACATTTCTCGTGGCAAGAGGGCAAAGTTGCAAACAATAGATAAAATAGATTTACTAGTCTTTTCTAGTTTCTAGTAGTTTTTAACTTTTTATAACTGTAGAAACTTGACTATTTCATATTTAATTTGATATTTTTTGTAAACAATATATGACAATTTAAGTTTGAAGTTTGAAACTTTGAAGTTGGCAGTTGTAAGTTAATAACTCATTATGAATTTTGAATATGATGCTTCATGAAATTTGAAAGTTGTTTCATTTTGTTTCATTTTATAACATTTCATTTCATGTTAAATATTCTTTTTTGCAAATGTTACACTTAGCTTACAAGTACAACTATGGTGATCAATGAATCGATGACGATAAATGTTATATATTGAATTTTGAAAGCTTGAAACTTTCAGATTGATGAATCATGAGACTCAAGAGTCAATATGTTGAATGTTTCTAACTTCTAGATTAGAAACATAATCTTCTAGATTAGAAGATTATAACTTCTAGATTAGAAGATTATAACTTCTAGATGATTGATGTTATATGGTTCAATCTATGTTTTTATGTTTTTTATGTCTAATTCATCATTCTACATGCTTTTGTTGACACATATGCATCAAAATATAAAAATATATATATTATAAAAAAACGCTCCCCAAAACGCTCCCAAACTGGGAGCTTCTGAAAATGGCGCTCCCACTCCTGCTCCTAAGTAACCATGGTATTCATAAATATTCTTAATAATAGAGCCCTCCAGTAGCCAGAGACCGGTTTTCCCACATTGGGTTTTTCCGGGGACAGTTTGTCCAGAAATAACTGTCACTTTGTCTATGTGTGCATGTGCTTATTCTAGATCTGAATTGGTAGAGAACTGTTATGTGTTTTGCTTTGATGTTAACTTGAATTTATTCAGTTGATAACTTGTATAAGTAGGAGAAGCTTAACCGGATTAACAGAAATAATTTCTGCATAAGAATTAATATTCAGAAATTTCGACATGGTATCAGAGGAATTGCAGATCTAGAAGGGTCACCAGCTGAAGCATCTGAAGGATCTAGCTGTAGAAAGTAGCTGAAAAGGCAGCAGAAAAGTAGATCTGAAAGGACAATGCAGTTTTCAGGAGGAGTTTCACGCAGAGGGAAGAGTGACGCTGTCCAGCGCTGTGTCCTAGCAAACCCACGCAATTACTGCGCAGAGGCAGCTCATAAATAGTGTTGGTTGGTTTTGAAGCCGACCAGTGTGATTCGGATCTGATTCTATCAGATCCAGAAAAGTCTACAGAAAAGTTGCAGAAAATTCAGAAGAGCTGGTGGGGTTAAACTTCTGAAGTTTTCATATTTTTAACCTTAGCACAAGTGACAAAGTTTGGGAATAGATCAGCTTCTCAGAGAGTTTCTTGCCAAAGCAAAGTTGCAGTTTGGTCAGAGGATCAAAGAAGAAGCTGAATCATAGTTGATTTGGTAGATTTCCAAGGAGGGAAATCAAGTGTCCGACACATTCTGAGCAGATGGCTCCTCATGGACTGCGTGATCAGGATAGGCTAGAGGGCCTCTCAAACTTTTCGGTGTGGAAAGCAAGGATCCTGATTATCCTTGAGGCATATGGTCTAAGAGACCATGCAGAGCAGACTCTGGCCACACCGACAGATGCGGATCTCCTACGGAAGCATAGGGAAGCTGCTGGGCATGCCAAGTGGTTGATAATGGACAGTATCAAGGATCATATTGTGCCACACATAGCTGAGAAGAGGACAGCTAATGAGATGTGGAAGGCCTTGACTTCCCTATATGAGGGAAAATCAGTCCAAAGAAAGATGTTGTTCGAGGCCCAAATGAGGTCATTCATGATGACCAAGGGAGAAGACATCGAGCACTTCCTCTTCAGATTGCAGTCAATCAGGGATCCGCTGACTACAACAGGTGCAACCGTAGATGATGCAGTGATAGTCAAGACGTCCCTCAATGCAGTCACGGATGAGTGGGAAACCTTTGCCCAAAGTATCTTGGGCAGAGTAGACCTCCCATATTGGGACAACATGTGGTCGATCCTGTGACAAGAAGAACTACGAAGGTTCACCAAGAAGCAGCACAGCCTTGCATTGAGCAAGGTTAAGAAGGAAGAGGAGGAAGATGCAACCCTGGCATCAAAGAAGCTGCCGAAGAAGAAGAAGGATCTTTCAAAGATCAAGTGCTTCCAGTGTGGCAAAATGTCCCATTTTGCCAGCGATTGTCCAGAAAAGAAGGACAAGGAAGCATCTTCTTCCAAAGCAACGGTGGCAGATGATGGGTCTAGAGATGATGTGGCCATGAGTGCTCATGAACCACGGAGGTGGGGTGACATGGACATGTAGAGGAGCTACATGGAAGTAAGGCGGGATCCTTGAGCAGCTCATCTCTTGGATCATAAGCAAAGCTACGACAACCTTAAGACAGTAGTGGGACAAGTGGACCAGTGGGTGCATAGATCACAGATGAGGCATAAGTAGAGGTAGATTTGGAGGCTGGGAGGAGCAGCGCAGAGCATAGCAGCAACAGCGTAGAAGCAGTAGCAGCACAGAGGCTGATGTGACTTCAGCAGCGCAGTGTAATACTGCTTACGTAGTGCAGAGTTGTAGCAGCGTAGAGAGCTTCAGAGGGACAGCGTAGTGCAGCAGCAACTTGATAGATTTCAACACAAGGAGCTGATGTGGCTTCAGTAGTGTAGAGGGAGTCTGATTATGCAGGCAGAGTTGTAGCTGTGCATCGTTCTTTAGATGCCAGCACAAATCTGAAGCCTATGGAGCTTCAGTGATGAGGATGCAGCCCATCTGACTTGTCTGTCAAAGATTGGGCAGGAGATTCGGTTGTTTCTCTCAACAATTGAAGTTGCAATGCAGCAGATCAGCGGTGGTAATGCTATGATCAGCACAGATGCAACATATTGAGAGGGAGTTGCAGTATAGTGGTTGCAGTGGCAGTGACAGAGTCATGGGCAGCGATACAGAATGACAACAACCGTGCAGAGTTGAGTGGCCGGAGGCCAAGCTTTAGCAGCACATAACCAGTGCCCAAAATCTTGTAATCCATAAGTGTGATGTATTGCTAGAGCACACCCTTGATGCTAAGAGGGAGTGTTGAGGTTTTGTGTATTTGGGGTAGCATCAATTGTGCTCTAGGTCCCAAATTTTGAGGAAGGACTAGAGTTCACTTGATCTACAAGACTCAGAAATGGATTTGGGAAATTTCATCTGGTTTAGGAGATATTAACTTAATTAATTATTTTAATGTATTTCCTAAGTTAAAACTTAGGAAAATAAAATAATTAAAGTGAATTTAATTAAACATGTGATGAAATTGTCTTGAGTCACACGGATCAAGCTTTCTTTTAATCTTTTAGCCATTGATTAAAGATTTAATCTTGGACGTTGATTTGTCAACGAGGAAAGTATAAAGGAAAGGCTTGGGGTCATTTGTAAAACACACAGAGGCAGAGCACTGAAGCTAAGCTGAGATTCTAGGGCGGGGTTGCTAAGAATTCTCAAGTGTCTCAGTTGCAAAGAGGGGAATTTAGACCAAGGGGATGATCAGAACCCGGGGTCTAGAATACACAAGAAGCAGAGAAGAGATCAGGAAAGACAACAGCAGCAAGGATAGCGTGATTTTCAGGAAACCCTTTAGGGGTTAGGCAAAGACCCTTAGGGGCAGCGTAGTGACTGCGTCACCTAGTTTGGGGTAACGCAGTCCCTTCCAGTGACAACGCTGAGCATTTGGAAGCCTTCAGAGGCTGACGCAGTGTCTTTCAGGGGCAGATCTGGGGTTTCTAGGCCTAGATCTGGCTGAGTTCTGTAAATCCCATTTGAGGGTGTGGATCAGTCAGTATTGTTGGTCTTAGATCAGCCAGGTGCTGCAGATCTAGAGTTTTCTCTATAGGGTTTTCCAGATCTGGAACCCAGAGTTGTGTATTCAAAAATATTCTTAATAATAGAGCCCTCCAGCAGCCAAAAACTAGTTTTCCTACGTTGGGTTTTTCCGGGGACAGTTTGTCCAGAAATCACTGTCACTTTGTCTATGTGTGTATGTGTTTATTCTAGATTTGAATTGGTAGAGATCTGTTATGTGTTTTGCTTTGATGTTAACTTGAATTTATTCAGTTGATAACTTGTATAAGTAGGAGAAGCTTAACCGGATTAACAGAAATAATTTCTGCATAAGAATTAAGATTCACAAATTTCTACAGTTTTCATGAGATTGGAAACTCGACCCTTCATGCAACAAGAAGTGCATAGCCAACATTGAAAGAGAAGGAATGCTTTTAGGTTCACATGACTCAAGCCAACGGTATTGGGGGCAATGGATAGGACAAACAATTCCATTTGGTCACAAGGTTGAGTTATATTTTTCTTTGAAAGATACCTCATGAACCTTACCACGTGATTGGCTGCGGAATGTGGATCCCCATTGAACATTGGCATATTCTTCATGGATTCCGATGAGGGATATCTTGGGATCCCTGTCATATCTATGGTGGGAATATATGTGGTAAACATGTTGTTGGGTCCTTAATGACATGGGAGTTGCCAAGGTGAGTGAAATTTCCTTGACGAATGCTTGCTTCACGCTACAAGCATTGACCTTAGAGATCAATGAAGAACTAGGGCTTCATTCTTCCAATGGAGTCACCAAGAATGATATATCAATATTGTTGTATGGAGAACAAGACGCACGTCTCGTGTCCCCAACAACAATGCCAAAAATATTACTGCTCAAACTAGCAGGGGTCCTAGGATAGGATCCTAAAGGGAAACTACTAACTTAATGGAAACAATGGAGCGATAGCTCACTATCACCTTAGCTAAGGCTCCTTGCTCTGTACGGACTTTCACCGATGAGAGGAGACCCGATATAAAAGGGAATCACTAGATGAATAGGTCAATAAGAGGATGAGGAGTGATTCCTAAGGCCTATTTACAAGAGATACTCAATTGTATGGCTTGCTTGCTTTGGAAGCAAGGTGGTAGGCTCTCTAGAAATCAAGAAAAAGGTAAAACTCATGACAGAGACAAAGGTAAAGCACTTGGATCTGCTCATTATGTTGTAGCACATTGTAACATTGGAGTAACTGAAGACTTGTTTGATGCTTCACTTCTTGGAGAAATGATTGGTTGCTAGATTCAGGAGCAACATGTCACATGACTTTTAGAAAAGATTTTTTTGAAGAATATACTGACAAGGTTGATGGAGCAGTATACTTAGCAGACAAATCTAAACTCATGCCATCAGGGCTTGGCACAATCAAGTTCAAGTTGTCTGGTCTTCCAGATCATCTTCTACATGAGGTTCTATACTTCCTTGAGTTGAGGAGAAACTTGTTGTCCTTGGTCCACATCCGCCAGCAAGGACACTCCATTCACACGTTTGATGGCAAGGTTGAGATTAGAAATGCATCAGATCGCTCACTTGTTATGAAGGGAATAGAAGAAGGAAGACTCCTAAAGCTGCAAGGTACCTCTACTCATGCACAAAACTTTGCATTCAGTTTTCATCATGATGAAGGTACATTCCCATCAAGTTTTTTATGGCATGCTAGATTTGGACACTTAAACTATGACAACCTTCGATTGTTGAAGAAAAATGGTGTTACTGGATTGCCTACAATTCCTAGGAAACTTAAGCAATGTGATGCTTGTATTCTAGGAAAGCATAGCAAACAATCCTTTCATGATTCACATTCCAGAGCACATAAAAAACTTAAGCTTATTCATTCAGATTTATGTGGCCCTATGCCTGTTGCTTTTGCAATGGAAATAAATATATGATGAAATTTATTGATGATTACACCAGAATGTGTTGGGTTTACTTATTGAAGAACAAATATGATGCTTTTCAAACATTCAAAAATTTTCATGTATGGATTGAAAATGATGCACAAACTCATATTGGCTCTTTGCACACTGATAATGGAAAAGAATACACTTCAAACGAATTTGAAAACTATCTTTGCCAACATGGGATCAAACATCAAACAACTATGCCTTATAATCCCCAACAGAACAATGTAGCTGAAAGAATGAACAGGACAATTTTAAATATGGTTCGCTCCATGATGTTTTTTAAGAATGTAAAATTGATGTTTTGGGCTGATGCAGTTCTATGTGTTGTGTACATAAAGAATAGTGTCCTTCTAATACAATAAAAAACAAAACTCCTTATGAAATGTGGCATGGCCACATTCCTTCGGTAAAGCATTTCAGAGTCTTTGGTTCCACCTGTTATGCTTTGATACCTAAGGTACAAAGAAATAAACTTGGTGCTAGAAGTCGAAAATGTATCTTCTTGGGGTATTCCAATACCTCCAAAGGATATCATCTCTATGATGAAGTCAATAAGAAGTTTGTAGTATCTAGGAATGTCATATTCCTTGAATCTTCCAAGACTGACGATGTTGTTGAGCGGCAACTTGATCACTTGGATAGATTCACACATGCAAAGTCATTTTCAAGAATTTGATAATCAAATTTCACATCTTGAAGGGGGGATTCCTATACTGAATCAATCTATGGAATCATCTTCCAAAGCACACTCTCCCCCACATGAAGAACCAACCATGGATGACACCTTGAATGATGTGATTGATAGAATTGGGACACTGAATCTTGATTCAATCCCAACTCAGTCAATTGAGCAGCTTGGGCCATCTCAGAAAGGTCCCCCAAAATGGCTGACAAAGACACTAGAAAATGTTTGCCCCAATGAGGTTGGAAAGACAAGAACAAGAAGTTCCACCAGGCAAAATGGAGGTGACGTAGATAATTCTGATTCACCTATTGATATGGATATTGCTTATAATTGTGAACTGAATTTGTCTACAGATCTTGAACCATCTTCCTTCAAAGAAGCCGCTTCTCATGATGAATGGAATGAAGCGATGCAAAAGGAGTATGATGCCTTGATAAAGAATGGCACTTGGACGCTGGTTGATCCTCCATTGGGAATCAAACCAATTGGCTGCAAGTGAGTCTACAAGAACAAGTACAAAGCAGGTGACTCACTTGACAAGCACAAAGCCAGGCTTGTGGCAAAAGGTTTTGCACAGAAAGAAGGGGTCGATTATGAGGAAACTTTTGCCCCCACAACAAAATGGGCCACCATTTGGACACTCTTTGCCTTAACAGCTCAGAAGGGTTGGAAAGTGCATCAGATGGATGTAAAAGCCGCCTTTTTGAATGGAGATCTAAAGGATACGGTTTTTATGTCATAGCTAGAAGGATTTGTTGTGAAGGGCCAAGAACACAAAGTATGCAAGCTTATAAAATCCTTGTATGGCCTCAAGCAAGCACTGCGAGCCTGGTATGAGAAATTAACTGAGAATCTTCTGAACCTTAACTTCAAACATTTTGCACAGAAAGAAGGGGTCGATTATGAGGAACTTTTGCCCCCACAACAAAATGGGCCACCATCCGGACACTCTTTTCCTTAGCAGCTCGGAAAGGTTGGAAAGTCCATCAGATGGATGTAAAAACCGCCTTTTGAATGGAGATCTAAAGGATAAGGTTTTTATGTCCCAGCCAGAAGGATTTGTTGTGAAGGGCCAAGAACACAAAGTATGCAAACTTATAAAATCCTTGTATGGCCTCAAGCAAGCACCGCGAGCCTGGTATGAGAAATCAACTGAGAATCTTCTGAAACTTAACTTCAAACATTTTGATCTTGATGATGCAACTTTGTTTGTTAAGAAAGTTGGGAAAACAGTTGTATATCTTGTGGTGTATGTAGATGATCTTTTGATGACAAGGAACAGTGAAAGTTATATTGCATCCATAAAGAAGGAATTGAAGAAAGGTTTTGAAATGACTTATTTGGGCTATGTTCACTACTATCTTGGTATTGAAGTAACTCAACATCCTGAATATATATTCCTTTCTCAAAATAAGTACATTGGAGATCTTTTGAACAAGTTTGGCAGGGATGAATGCAATCTTTTGACCACTCCAATGGAACAAAACTTGAAGCTCATATCCATTGAAGGGAAGGAATTTGAGAATGCAACAAAGTATAGACAGCTTGTAGGAAGTCTCATCAACCTGACTACTACTAGACCAGACATCTCATTTGTTGTTGGAATCCTCTCCAGGTTTATGCAAAAACCTTGTGAAGGACATTGGTCTGCTGCAAAAAGAGTTCTAAAGTACTTGAAAGGGGCTCAAGACCTCAGACTCAAATATACGCAGGTGGGCGACTTCAGCGTGATCGGATACTTTGATTCAGACTTTGATGGAGACAAAGAAACTGGGGTATCTACTTCAGGTTATACTATGAGTCTTGGATCAGTAGTTGTCTCTATGAGATCACACAAACAGTCAGTGCCAGCAGATTCCACAACTGAGGCAGGATATGTGGCAACAGCTAAAGCAACAAAGGAAATTGTGTGGCTCAGGAAAATCCTAAAAGATTTGCAGATGAAACAAATGCATTCAACTCCACTCACGATCGACAACATTTCTGCAATAAAGTTGGCCAAAAACCGAAAGTCCATGATCAAACGAAGCACATCAATACAAAATACCATCTGATTCGACATCATGTTGAGGCCACAACTATCCATCTACGTTATTGTTCCACAAATGAGCAGACTGTAGACATCTTCACCAAAGCGCTTGGAAGAGAAAAGTTTGAAAAATTCAGAATGATGCTTGGACTCACCAACATCCTTTCAGATTAAGGGGGGAAATGTTGACACCTAATCCTAAGGGATTGGGAGAAATTGTATATTAGTGTAAATTAGGAAATAAGGAAGTCTAAGAGACATTGGAAAATGAATCCCAACAGTCTCACCTCCATGTATATATTCATGAGCACCCTCTATCAAATTCACTGTTCAATTTTTGGAGTTACCTCCTGGTCTTACAAAAATATATACATTTATTCAGTAAAATCTCGGAGTATATTCTCTCTAGGCAAGTTGATTTTAGGGGAACTAGCCAAATTTTGCTAACAGGTCTTGCTAATAATTTTTGTGTAAATTTCCCCAGAATTATTTATAGAAATTGTCTGGAATTTTCTATATGGAATTTCAACTAAAATTTAGGGGTTTTGGCTCTTATTTTTCTTGTGTGGATTCTCCATAATTTTTTCCACTGAATTTAACTCAATTTTATGGCAAAAGTATTTCTATAACTATTTTGAGGAAATTTGGGGAAAATTATAAAATAATTCAAAAAGGGATGTTACATAATGAAAAAATATTAACTAAAAACAAACCATTCAAAAACTAAGCTATAAACTCTTTAACCATTCAAGAAACAATGCTGAAGAACTTGAAATATATATGGCTGTGACAGAACTGAATATGCATAATGAAAGCCACTGCTACAGAAACAAATAACAACACAACAAGAAATATAAACACACATAAAAGGGATATATTCACCAGATGCATCTTCTGAGTGGGTCCTTCCTCTGAAACTCAAGGTGATGAATCCCTGAGCGAACCTCAATCCCATCAACAAGTGGAAAAAAATCCCTTCCCAGCACCATTTTTCACTATTTGTGTACAATGTCTATTGTATATACTAGGTAACCTAATTGAGCTGAACATAAACCTATATGTAGTATATGGTTCTTAGATTCCTCAAATAGACATGGAATTCCAAGATACCCTGAACTGTAAAACCAATTTTCTCCAAGAAGCGCTAAGTTAGCACTGTTAAGACCACCTTGAAAAGTAACAAACTGAACAAGAAATGACAATTTTTTGGAGCAAATAACCAACAACTTAAAAAACTAACAAATTCACTCCTCATTTAGCAGCTGAAGTTGTAAAAATCCCATTGCCCTAAATATCATGCTGATATACGTGTAAGTTTTCCTCACTCCTTTGCTGCAGAGTTTGGAGGAATTCTGCAGCTGAAGGATTGGAGGAATTCTGCAGTTGATGGTTCAATAGAATTCTGCAGTTTTCTGTCTTGGAGGAATTCCACAATGGTTGTGTACAGAATTCTACAGCAGATGAAAAATCTCACTGAAAGAAAATGTGTTTAGAAACCATTCTGCAGGATAGACCTTTAGTGCTTCCACGTCTACTAAACCTCCATAATTCAGATATTTCATCAAAACCCCCCATAGAAACTGCCAAACACATCAATCTACTGAAAATTACTAGACTGAACCAAAATTGTTATAATATAATGACATTGGCAATAGATGAGGTACAAAATGGAATGTTCGGGAGTTGTAGATTCACAAAATTGAAAATAAGATGAGCAGAATGATACAATTCTGTGGATCATTACTGGTATGTATGACTCACAAATATGTTAGGCTATGGTATTTGGCTCCATGGTAGGGTCTGTGCTTAACACGCAATCCACCGAGTGTTTGGCAATATACTTGTATGTGTGATTACTTACCTCCATACTTGCCATACTTCCATACTCACCATGCTTGCATTGACCAATTTCAGCAGTCATTACAAGCTCCGCATTTAAAACCTTTTCTCAATTAAAGCTAAGTTCCCTTCCCTTTTCAAGTATGCCGAGTATGCTGAGTCACTTACCTTGATGCTGTGAGTCGAGTACAAGTAAGGTAATCAACGGCCATAAAATATGACTTTTTTGAATATTCTGGGATTCCATTGGGTTGATTGCAAATTATATTTGAAGTGTTGGGAATCACAATTGCTGTTAGACCAAAACTTGCAGGTGTTAGTCAAGGACACATTGCCAGAGATAAGGATCCACGAGAGGCAGTTAGTCCATGTCGCAAAACACAAGGGAGCGTTGATTTATCCAATGTCCAACAATCTCCCCCTCAACGCGAGCCGGGTGTGTATCGAACTCGTGACCTACGCTCTGATACTACTTGTTGGGAATCACGATTGCCGTTAGACCAAAACCCGCAGGTGTTAGTCAACAATCACATTGGCAGAGATAAGGATCCCTGAGAGGCGGTAAGTCCATGTCGTGAAACACACAGGAGCGTTGGTTTATCCAATGTCCAACATGAAGTATATACAAATCTTGAAATCGTTTTGAATATTTTTTCAGAAGAAACATATGCAAAATGTCCAACATCTTTGTCCATTTTGATGTTCTTTCCAAAATACAGTCTGGAAAGTTAAATTCTCTCACAAAATTTTGGTGGTCTTGAGACTAGGTTTGCAGCCTTTGCTGAAACATGGAGGTCAAGGTTAATGTTCTAATCTATGGTTACCATTGTATCCCTGCAGTATATCATGTCTCTTGATATTGCATGAATTTCTTTCCATTGTAGACATTCCTTCACAATTATGGGATCTGAGAGTAGCCATAAGTCCAGGATCCAAAATTTACCCTAAATATACTTTTGAAATCTTCAAAATGTGCTTAAAAGGAGCTAAAATCTGTCCAATATTGCGAAAAATGTCTTTGGAACTTGGGAAGACTGGCATTATTGCATGTTGTAGTTCTTCACCTCAGTGGGGTCTTACCCAGTGGATCAAGATGTATATGACACATCTCGAGGGAAGATTTCACTAGATCTCTTATGTGTTGCTATTATGTTGATTCACGACAGCCAAAGAATAAATTATAAACATCCCATGTTGGAAAACCATGCACTGTGTTACTCGTGAATATTTTATATTTATAGCAGTTTTAACTGGAGGACTGAGGCCCATCAAATTATGTGCCAAACTGATTGTGTTCCTCTCTGTTGCTAAGTTTGCATCATGGAAGTCCTGGAAGAACTTGGGAAGTTCATTTGTGTGATGGAAATATACATAACTGATCTGCTCATTGTAAAGGCTAAAATCCTTAAACTCCTTTCTGCATTCATCTGTCTCTGCAAATTTATATTTTTCCCAATATTTTCTATGCATCAGCATCATGTCTGGACTCTGAACAATGAATCTAAGATGTGGTTTCAGTACTATATTAATGTAATCAACCTCTGCTATGAAGTTTGATCAATCATATTCTGATGATTTTGAGCATTCCATCCAGATTCCAGACCATGATATTGCTAAAGAATCGTGACACATTATTGGTTCATTTTCTGATTCCCATCTTGACTACTTGTTGAAATATTTCAATTTTCAAGTAAAGAAATTTGAATAGTCGCTGGAGGTCAGAGTTCAGATCATGTTTTAGAACTCATAATTTGTGACTATTCATTGTGATTCTAGAAATTGTCAGCATTTGTGTATCACTAATTGCTTGTATGTATGTTTCTTTTCTTTTTCAAGAACATTTTATCTTTGAGAACTAGAGGATGAATTTGCTCGTCACAATCGTTACTAGCCCATGTTTTGCTACAGCATTCTGGTACATATTATGGCACTTCAACTATAAATGTCCTTTTGTCTGTTTTTGCAGATGATCGCTGTCATGGGTGGCATTGCATACTTGATGGACACAAATGGGCAATTCAGAAATTCATTCAGTGATGGATGGGACCGACTGTTATCAAAGCATCCAATACCATTTTATTATTGTTTTGGTTTGCCCCTTGTATCTCTGCTCTTAGTTTTATATTTTGTTCTTTTACATGTGTTTAATTCACTGGTGTTCAGCTTATTTTAAGTCATTCGACAATAATTTTGTGAATTTTTTTTAACTTAGTAAGCACACAGTTTGAAGAATCCAACCAATTCTCCATGCAGGTGTTTTTGTTTTCTTTGTAATCCTGGGTATTGGAGGTCTCATAGTGCATTGCTCCTCAGTCAACAACAATGATCCATGCATGGCAGGCTGTCGGAATTGTTGTTATGGGTGGGGCATTTTGGACTGTTTCCCAGCATCTATGGAAGCATGTGGAGCACTCCTGGTCATTTTCGTGATTATTTTTGCTATACTTGGCATTGCCTATGGCCTTCTAGCTGCAACAATGGCAATTCAGAGAATATGGCAAAGACACTATCACATATTGACAAAGAGAGAGCTCACAAAGGTTATCACTTTTGACTTCATTATATGGGCAAAGTCTTACATATTAGACATTTGCATAATTTCCTGTTCATTACTTGCATTTTTTCCCACTCCATTTTCTGAATTTCCATTTGCATTGGTTTGTAGGAATATATTGTCGAAGACTTACATGGACACTATACACCTCCTAAGCTAGACCCGGAACATGAAGAACGTTTGAAGTCCTTGAAGCTCCTGTAGCCACCCTTTCAAAATGAATATAATATGTAAACTTCAATATGTTCTCTGATGACATTTTTCTTCTAATTGGCTTAAATGTCTTCAAGTATATAATTTTTTGTGCCTGTCAAACCTGACTGCTCTGATAGGCCTGAGGTTGAATTGCTATAGACTTGAAAGTGCATTTCAATAATGACTTTGCTGCTATAACATGATTGTTTTCAATCCTCGTTTGTATGTAGATAAAGGCAGTCTGCTGGTTTTAATTCAAGCTCCTCAACGGTATGTTTTTAAATGGGTGACCAAGGCATGTTGCTTCCAGCCCATTGCCGCGTTGGATGCTTTATGAGAATTCAGATATCTATCAACATGGTAGTTTTGTTTCTATTGAAATAGAGCTTTACCTTTACCAAAATACTATTTCTGCTTTACTGGTCACACTTTTCTTGAAGAGCTATTAAATTGGTAATCCTTTTGCGTACACACAATACTTATTGAAACTCTGAACAATTCACAATTATTAAATAAAAATTCCAAATGCAATATAAGAGGGTTTCCCAATTTAGATGGTTAACCTTTTTGACGAATCAAATATGGGATTTTTAGCAGTTGTAGAAATATTGTCATTTACTTTGTTGTTTTAATTTCAGAGGCCGTTCTCTGCTTTAAGATTTCATGGTTCAGTATAGTATTTGAAATTTTGAATACTTGTGAGAATGTGGGTCTTGGAATGGAAGTGTCAACATATGTACTCTATTTTGAATTTGATGTCTCTAATATAAAATTTTGAAGCTCTGAACACTGATGTAATATATTAGTGTATTTTTTAAATATCAGCCACCTATGCCTACTCTAGTCTGTTTGTTCTTTACATCGAAAATACACTACAGAGGACGCTTTTTATCTATTTATAATGTGCTTGTCATCCTTCACGTCGTTGGCTTCGACCTGCATTTGTGGCAAAGGGTACTGCAGATATTTCTTGTAAGTTCTTCCCGGAAACATGATATTTCTTAGTGGTTTGAATTTCAGGGCATGTGAATCTGTCTGCTAGATTAGATGGAGAAGTGTGAGAAATGCATCCTTGTCAATTCTCCTGCATATTAAATTGCTTTCTGGTTGGCCAAATGTGAACCGTGCCCCTGATACAAGGGTGGAGACGTTCAATTTTGAGATGACAATTTTATCTATCCAATGAATTTTAAGTGGATTTTAGGGTGGTGTCAAAATTTTATGCTTCCATTCCTTTAGTTTTCTGGATTTGAACTTACTTGTCTTGCACCATTGTCATGTATATTGTTTTCATTCAAGAGCGTTCCATTGGCATCATAGCCAACCAACTGAATGCCTTTATGTTGCATTTGCTCCACTTCACTTTATTCACTGTTGATATGTTGGGGTTAGTTAACTTGGCTATTGCGATATTGTTGATTTTCATTATTGATGGTCAATCTAGTAACAAAAACATAATAATAATAATAATTTAATTTTAAGGTCACGACAAAGTTAGATACCAAATTTCTGTATGAGACTTGCCTTGGTAGTGGGAGAAGCAACCCCACCAACCAACAATTTGATTGTTGAATTCTATGGAGGTGTCCTATAATGTCTTGAAAAATTATTGGAACTCAAGCGATACAAAGTGTTGAGTAATTGTTAAGGATTGGGTAGTATCATATAAATACACCCCTTCTCACTTTTGTTTGGTTCGTCCCTATTCGCCTCTGAAATGGGTGACCCCCTAGGAGAAAACTTTTGTCCTATTCCATTCAACTTGCTAGTGAGCAACCCTATGTGCTATACAGATATCTGTCCTTAAAGGCCCTTTTCCTATGCTTTGGTTAGTACTTGAGACATTTAGCCTACTTATCAAATGAAGGTGGGTCACCCATTAAGAGGTACATTAATCATGCTTGTCATCAAGTGCCTTTTTTTAATGTTTAAGAACATATTAGTGTGGATCACAGGTTGAATTGGATTATTGATCGCTTTTAGTTATATTCTTGTTCCCATGTTTCACCTTGGTGGTTATCCCCTGAACCTAATCCAATGTGACCTTTTTTGGGGCCTTTCTTTCCACTATCCAAAAGGGGCATGAATAAGAAACACCGATTTATGTTATGTGCCTACAATAGTCCATATCACTTTCCATATTTCCCTAGTTTCATGTCCTAATCTTCAAATTGATTATTATTCATCCCCAATATTGGTTCCATGATTTCCTCATTATAGAGTAGGGCCTTGGAAATGTTGCCCTCAAAGGTTTGATGCAACATAATGAAAAGAAAAAACATGAGCCATAAAGATAAAGTGCAATTTATTGGCTGGGATAAAAGATGATATGTGGACACATGTAATATTCTAGGGAGATTTTTTCCCAAAGGTTCCTTTTAGATACTAGGTTTTTCAATCAATATTTATTTTTCTCATTCAATAAGGGCACAAACAGTTCCTTCAATAGTACAGTACAAAATGATCTACAACAATATCACTACTCATGCCATAGTCCATCCAATATTAGTGGTATAATACATAATGATCTACAATAATATCACTACTAATGCAATAGTCCATCCACAATATTGTAGTTCAACCAATGAACAAGTTTTAAATTCGACATAATGTAGTTAATGAACCTATCTATCAATGACTTGGATTGCCTATACAAGTCCACATATTAAAGTAGTGCATAGTTGATATCTCATTGGGAGCTCTGGCCAAAGAAATGATGGAGTACCCTTAAGTTGAATATGTTGTTGAGTCTCTAAGATGCCTTAGGGAGCCAACCTGAGTTCCTTTACAAGGGGTTGGATGTTTTCAAAGAGGTATATTCCTTCGCATGCCCTCAAAAAGGGTTTGGTTGCATCAGTCTACCACTAAAGGGCTCGTCCACAACAAGAATGTTCTTTGTTCAAGCTCAAGTAAGTCTCGGTCAAGTTGGAGATGTTCCTAGTGTCTTAGAATGATTTGAACATCAATCCAAACTTAAAAACCCTTTTTCCTTCAGGAAGATTGCCACAAATTTGAGTGACTTGCCTCATAAAATTTTGGTCTATTGGCCTTAGAAGACTTCTAGCCACCTCTGAGTTTTAGTTTTCTAGCCTCAAGAGGGTATACAACTGCCTCAAGAGCTTCGAATCCCGCTTTAGATGCTAAATCCACCTAACCTCAAGTCTGGCTCAAATTTTTCTTAGAAGAGTTTGTTTAAGCTCAAAAACCGTGAATTGTCAACGGAGGGTTTCTTGATCTGACCCAGAATAATTTTGCACAATTCTAGCCACATAATCTTGTCTGCCTTGGAAAATTTGGTGTTTGATCTTGTGATGCAGGAGCATCCTGCTCAAAAAATCATTGCATATTCGGTTGACTTTGGGGGTCTAATGTTTGATAAAGAATTTAATTTATTAAAGGAATTTTGTATATTTTTAATGATTGAGTGAGAAATAGGTGTGAGGTTTTTTTTAAATGTAAATATTCTCAAATATGTGAGAATACGAGAGATATTAGACTTGTGAAGATTTCATATAGATCTTAGGGATTAGGAAGTCCTAGAATAGGGATTTAGTTGAGTCAAAAGTGGATTTATAGGATTTTTAGGATATGGTTGAGTAGATTGTGGATTTGAACTAGAATTGGTTGCAGAATCCTTTTGTATATATTTGTAAGCCTCAAAGGCATTAGGGGAGGCCATTTCAACTGAAGAAAATCAGGCCATGGAGAGAGAGATGAATTAAATGAGGATTGTGAGTATATGTATAGTTTGATCAATGAAAGGAAGTTTTCATTATTTTTCACTCTGTGAATATTAATTGACAAATTCCAGTTTGTATGCCTATCTGGAATCGATGATGGATTAAAATTAATCTATCATATGAGTGAGGTCAATCCTTGAGGATTTGAGACAAGAAAGGAAGAGTTTTGTACATGTGTATTTGTTTCGCAGGGCAAGTAGAAGGGGACTATGTTGGTCCAATGTTCTACTTTGTTGTGAATCTTATCATGTTGGTCAATGTGAATCTTTGACCGAGATTGATGCTCACCTCTAATATTTTCTTCCCTCAATGGGGCTCTGCTACTTTACAATATGCTGGAGTTGTCAACGCAGAAGGCGTTGAAGTACGATTTGCAGAGGTCGTGGAATTGGATTAGTTTTAGAGATATAACAATTTCTTTATGAAGATAGCAATTTTATATATTGTTGTAGATTCTAATAGTTATTGGTGTCTGAGTGTATGCATTAAGCTACAAAGAGGGTGTAGTCATAATTGACATTGTATTTAAGGATTGGAAGCGGTTTTGCTGCTTTAAAGGTCTGCCGCAGTTAGTCAAATCCTTAGATTTGAGTAGGCAACTCTGATTATCTGAACTGCAAAGATTGATATGTTCAAAGGGAACGATGTGTCTTGTTATAAATAAATGGGGAAGAATTGAGGTCACGAAACCAACAAACTTTACTGCGAAAGAAGACAATAACATTTCTGTTGTTGAGTACGAATTGGTCAATATTGTGGAATGATATTTTAATTGAAGAAACATGTAGTGAAGAGGCTTGTGATGATATTATTGAATTGGATAAATTTGCTCTGCGATGAGCAAGATTTCAAATTCAATGTAAACAAAATTTTTGGGTAAGTGTTGTGAATATAAAAAAACAATCTACAAGTATCGTCAGATTGGAGGAGAAGTGATAACAACCATCGATCGTTTGAAGAGGGAGTTTTGTTCCTGATCCAGATACAGAGATTCATGTTCCCGCAGTTTAGTTTCTGTACCTGAACCAGCAATTCAGTTCCTGTCCCAGAGGTTAAGTTCATGTTCCAGAGTTTGATTCCTGTTCTCAACTCTATCGTTCTCACACATCCAACTATACTGAAGGTAAATGAGCATATGGGTTTTGAGCAACAGAGGGTTGATATGTTAATGTGTTACCTGTATCACGCTAAGGTATTCATATAGTGAAAAACTCATAAAATTAATCCTTCCATGTTTATGCATAACTAAAAGGAGCACAATTTTAATGAATAGAATAGAGATAGGAAGGGTTCAAGTCTCTTTCTTGAGACTTGTAGTGTAGCCTTTAGTTTTCAAAGCTACCTATTGTGGAGTCATCTTGGAGCAAATATGTAGGTGCCGAGAGATTTTTGAATTGACTTGCTTCAGATACAATTGACATTGTTCCTCCTTCCGCTAGATGATTCCTTGCTTGCCTAATCGAAGAACAAAAGAGAAAATAGTTTTACTAACTAGGGTGGAATGTTTCATTGCTAAAATTGGTAAAGGAAAAGAGGTCTTAAAACCTTGAGAGCCTCAAGCTCAAGAAAAAAGAGGATTTATTCCCAATTCGATATTCTTCAAATGAATCTAACCCTCTTGTATTTATAGATTTCCTTGAGAGGATGTTTCTCCTTAATTAATTGAGTCGAGTTCGCAACAAACCCCAACTTTGGGCATTTTTCCCTAGCGGCCCAAAAACTTATCCTTTGTTTCCCAAACATTGGAAAAATTGGGTTTTGCCCTTTATCCAAGACTATAGCCTACAAGTATTGATTGGCTACTTCTTCCTCCATTAGCCCATCAATTTACATGGAACATTATAGGCCCCCCTTCTCGACATTGCTTGTCCTCAAGTAATGGTAATTTTTGCTGCTGCTTCTCCAATTCCTTCCTCTGAGTTTTTCTCTTAGTAGACAATCAAGCTCACATGCATTTTCTTTCATTTCCTTGATCTCTTACAACTAGCATCTTGAATATGCTACAACATTAAACAAAAAATTAAGTAAACTTTTTATGTCACCCGTTGATCGTAGTTGAATCCAATGACCACGTCCACTAAAAGCACGCTCACGTTCCTTTGCTTCAGATAATTCTGATGCCATGGCCACAAGTGTGCTAGAGGGAGTGTTCAATACAGTTTCCAGTAACCCAATCCTTGAATTCCTTGCACTTGGAGATATGGAAGGAGTACCATTATTTGTTTCACCCTCTTGTTTTAGTTTTGCTAGCTTCTTTGCCATTACAACCCTTGCTTCAGTTTTCCTTTCATGTTCAAAACTAACTTCATGCACACAAACAACTACTTCTAGTTCCTACTCAAGACACTGTTGCAAAGCTCTCTTGTTACTCTGAACAAATCCATTGCCACTTGCACTCCTAACATTATGAAATTTCCCTTGAAATGCAACAATTGGAAATTAATTCTCCTAACTGATTAACAATTTATTAATTTTTTTTATTAATATCGAATTAATCACCCTGCAATTTCTTCACCAAAAATAAATGTTGCGGAAGCAAAATATGGGCTGATAAATACTAGCACACACACAAAATATGACACAATTGTTTTTAGACTAAAGTCTCCAGAAAACCCAATGTGGGAAAATTGTTGCAAGTCGAGGGTTTATATTATCATGCAACAATGAATTTTGAGTACAAGCTTTGGAAGACCAACTGACTATCCAATCAACAAGAATCCAACGTAAAATATTTGGAGAGAATATTTTCTCCCTCCACAAGCAAACCCTGACCTCTGAAAACCTGCTGTCAACCCCTATGCAAGCCAATTATGCTTCTAATGATTCACACGATTGTGCTGGGAAAACTTGCGTGATACTCGCAAGTGTTCTAGGAAATCCCACGTGACCCTAATCTGCGACATTAGAAAAATCCGCACGACCCTTGTGGTTGATTTGGGTTAGCTGTGTCGTGGAATACTTTAGTCACTCGCTTTTTGCCCCTTTAGAAATCCTCCTTTGGATCATTGTCTTTGCCCCTTTGGACTTGCCACTCGATCTCTTGAACTGTCTAGATCACTAAGTGTCTACAAAATCTATTGTCCATCTACCCATCGACTCCTTTTTATAATTTCTAGTTGGGACTCCAATGACCAAGATTAAATGGTAATCAATGGCTGAGATTATCTCTAAGTCGATTTGTGTGAGTCTCTAGAGAATTCACACCTTTCTTAATTAATTACTATTAATTAACCATTTTTCCTAAGTTAGACTTAGGAAAAATTAAATGTTAGTTAATTAATTTAATTGAGACATCTCTAGGTGGAATTTCCAGAAATGATTTATGGGTTATGGAGTCCTAGTCTTTCTTAGCCTTTCTTGATAAATGGAGAGGAAGTAGTTTCATTGCAATTGGAGGGCTCAAACCTCAGTGTTTTCCCCCTTTTGTTATATTTTCTTTTCTCTGACAGTGATGAGTCATCTTCCATACTTTCAAACCCTAGGTGGAAGGCACGCAAAACAGTGGATTTTGCAGCTGTGAGTGAATGAGGTGATAAGATGGGTAGGAGGGTAATGATTGGTGTTAATGAGTAAGGGAAAATGGAAATTTGGGAAATAAGTGAGGGAGGGGGTGGTAAAGAGAAAAACACAGTCCTACCCTAGAAGGACATAGGGTAGACTAGGGTTTATAAGTAAAATGATAGAAATGAAGGGATGAAGTTGTGTAGTGTATGGAAGTGGTCTATCAACTGTAAATAGAGGTGTAGGAGCAAAAAAACTAGGGTTTTTTGTAGCAATTTAGCATTTGGAAACCAAAACCATGAAGTCTAAGCAAACCCTAGGAGAAGATGTTTTTCAATTAAATTCTCTTAGTAAACAGTGTAAAGGAGGAGATGGAAGGCTTTGACTTAATTTTGGAAGAGGATGGAGGCTGTAATGGTTGAAGTGAAGCTTTGAAAAACCAACTTGATTGCTAAAACTCACTTGTGCAAAACTCTGCCAGATGTGCAGCGTAGTCTCCCTGTGCGCAGCGCCCATGCGCAGTGTAGCGTTTCTGTGCGCAACGCCCTTGTTAGATGCGCAACGTAGTGTCTCTGTGTGCAACACCCTCAAGTTTTTGCCAGTGAGAGGTAAAAACTTGATTTTTTTTGCCAATGGGAGAGGGGAGCTCGATGGTAGGAGAATAGAAGAGGGCAAATGAGTTTCCCTTTTGTATTTTATGGCTTGCTTTGGAGTCATTTCATCAATGAGGTAGGATGGCCCACCTCATGGATCTCACTTTATTTTTAGAAACTTGTAGTTCTAGAACCTTTAATTGCAACTTTAGAACTTAGGAACTTATTACATAATAGAAACAATAAATTACATTTTGAAATCAAACTTTATTGAAGAAACTTGCATATTACCACTCCTCTAATTGCCGGATTTTATGCATGAAATGACAGAGTTGGTGACCTTCAAACCCTAATGACTTAATGGAGACATTGAACTGAATGAAATCATGAAGGTGATGAAAATAATGATGATGATTATCTTTGAACGATGATACACTCAACTGAGTGATGACAAACACCAGCATGTGAAATTTTTTGGGAGTGGAAATAGTCCTAGACCTAATACTGAGTGACCAAATTTTTACTTGATAACTAAATGAAATGACAAAAATTTGACTACGAGACCCTAAGAAGACATGATAAGATCCCATTTGAGCACTGGTGATAGGCTGTATAGACTAACACTAACATGCCCATTGTGATAAAATCACACCATTTAATATATTCTTATCATGGGCTTTCATACCATGTTTGTCCTCTACTATACATGCAAATTCTCCATCACATATCGTAGTCTCCCCTAACCTTAACGAAACTTTGCTTGCCAAGCTTTCATCATTACATTTAGTATTATCCATCACTACTTTTTCAATGGCCCTTGTCGTGCCTTAGAATATAAACTCTTGGATGCCTTACATTTATAGTTCCTACATATTACAACAATACGTTTGCATAAGTTTCCAGTGCACTGTCATGTTACCATTCACAACAAACGATATGATGATGATATTGTCCCCGCCTTCCGGATTTCATCATAATCCTAGTAACATAATTCATTGCCTTGGGTTGCCTTGCAAATATTGGAAAAATATATCTGCTGGGAATCACGATTGCCGTTAGACCAAAACTCGCAGGTGTTAGTCAACGATCGTATCGCCAGAGATAAGAATCCACGAGAGGCGGTTAGTCCATGTCGCGAAACACAGGGGGAGTGTTGATTTATCCAATGTCCAACAATCTCCCCCCCAACGCGAGCCGGGTGTGGATCGAACTCATGACCTACACTTTGATACCACTTGTTGGGAATCACGATTGTCGTTAGACCAAAACCCGCAGGTGTTAGTCAACGATCGTATCGCCAGAGATAAGGATCCACGAGAGGCGGTTAGTCCATGTCGCGAAACACACGGGGAGCGTTGGTTTATCCAATGTCCAACAATATCAAGTCACAAAATGACTTCTTGTTGAAACACAATCTTTCACTCCAAAAGGCTACAAAAATTGAGATGACTTCAGTTCATGAGAATTGATGCAAGGTTTCATGAGGACATGCAACATCTTCAGTTGGGGGGAAATGTTGGGTCTCCAAAATGTCATATTTTTCATCCTCTTTTCATTCACTTTTAACAATGTTTCATTATCATATAACCCTACATTAAGACCATTTTTATGATTATATATGGGTTTTCTAAAACATTTATTTTAGTATTTTGAGTGAACTTATGGTTAAATATTAGAAAAATAAAATGTATTCACTTATATAAAAAAGTTGGATGAGTTTTGTGATATGTGTAAGCATATTTGAAGATTCCAACAAAGTCATATTTGGCCTCTAAGTCTCAAATTCAAATTTCCTCTTCAAACTCTTGAAGATTTGAGGAAGATTTAAGATAATCATTCAAACATATTTGATGAAAAAGAATCATGAAAGTTTTGATAAGATTTCCTATCAAATATTTTAGATATTTATGAGAAGATATGTAGATATGTTACTTTCTAGATGTTAACAATGGTTGTAACCGCATGAAATATTTGTGTATCTCGGAGAGATTTGTGGATGTACAATGATTAGTTAGTTGTCTTCGTTTTTGTATAAATAGGGGTGCCTTCTCCATTCAAAGAGAGGAACTCTTGGAGCATAATTCCAAACTATGGTGTAATAAAACACATTTGATAAGTTCTTGTGTTATTTAGTTTATAGTTTTGTATTCTTGTTTTGTTGTTATTTATAGTTTTATAAGTCATGTATTTTTATAATATATAACTTATATTACCTTTCTTATGTTTTAAATTAGTTTCTTTTGTAGATGAGAAGTAGCACTTTGGTTAGTGTTCTAAGTGCGAGCCTTCAACACTTGATTGAAGATGGTTATCTAGATTAGTAGCAATTTTTGACCACACAACTTATAATGTAGTTTCTGGGCAAACTAAGGCAGATCTCAAAAAACTAAAACATGGGTTTTGTGTAGAATGAGCCAATTTAGTTGTGTCATGAAGATTTCTTCAAAACAATGCATGATTTTTCATATTTTGTGTTGCGACCAACAAATATATCAATAAAAAAAAAAAAAAATTTTCCATCAAATTAAGAAAGAGATCACTCATTTCGAACTTAAATCAGTCTAGTTTTTGAAGTCATCACAATTCTCTACTATTTTTAATTAAGAAATAATGTACATTTTCAATGATCACTTAGGATTTGATTTATTTACTTGTTTTAGATGCTTTATTTTCAGGTTTCTAATTGTGACTTCATTCTTTTCCATATTGCAATCACAATCAAGCACTTGAGAAATATAAAAATACAGAAAAAATATTTAAATTCTAAAACATTCTCATTTTTTATTAGAGTTACTTGCTTTGATAGAAATATATTTCAAATGCTTTTTAGATTAAATTTAATTTGCTCACTTTTATAGATTATAAATTCCAATGCTTTAATAGATTAAATTTACATGCTTTCCTAGATTATTTTTTCAATGCTTTCCTAAATTAATTCTCCAATGCTTTTCTAGATTAATATTTCATTTCATGACATTTTATTCGTTTTCATAATTTAGAATTTTCTTTCACTGCAATTTATTTCCTTTAGAATTGAAAGTTAAACTCCTAGCATATAATGTGCCTTATTCTTCACAAGTTTATGATCCCGGATTGAAAATTTAATGTAAAGTAATTTAAAGCACAATTAAATTACCCAAAAAATTTGGCGTCGTTGACGGGGAAGTATACATAGGATTTAACTTTCAATTTATATTTCTCTTTAATTTACACAACTTTGGAAAGGAGAAATGGTAAGACAAGCGGTAAGAACTTGCACATCACATTGTGAGGTTTCTCCTAACCTTAGTTGTTGAATTGCATCTCATTTTTAGTTGCATAAGTTTAATTTCATTCATTTGAAGAGTTTATTCTAGACGTAGATTCATTATAGGACAAACTTCAAGAACTTCAATTTCACAATCACCTAGCATTCCCATTATAAGATCCACATCACCATCCACATCATAAATTCCTAATTTTGCAGGTAGAAGAAAACCACCTCCTAGAGGTGGAAGAGGTGTCAAAGGAGGTAAAGAAATGGATGGAAATGATGACAACGAAAAATATCCTTTTGGATTTCCAATTCATGATACTAATATAAATGTTTAAATGAAAAAAAACTCTCCATCTGTACTTCCCAACTTCCATGGTATGAGATCAGAAGACCCAAAAACATTTCTTTCTGAATTTGAAACCCTTTGTAGATCTTATGGTTACTTATTAACCAATCAAACATTGGAATTATTTCCAGAAACATTAAAGGATAAAGATCTTTAATGGTTCATTTGTTTAGGGAATAATTCAAAATGATCATGAGATGATATGAAAATAATATTTCTAGAAAAATATAAATACTATTGTATACATCATGATCTTAAAGAGGAAATCTTTAAAATGAATAAAAAATAAGATGAGAGCCTTGAAGACATGGTAGAGAGATTTTGTATAATGTTAAGAGGAAAAAAATGTATAATTCAATATTTGATATATTAAAAACCCTCTTACTTAGAGCTATTAGAGACGAGTGGATTGATGTTCTTAATCTTATGGGTAAAGGAGATGTATCTCATCTATTATTTGAAGTGATTGAAGCATGTAATCACATTTCAAGAGGAAAAGAAGTATGGTAGATCCCCTCAGGATCCAATAAGTAAGTCAATATCAGGGTTGGTAAATCAAGATGAACTTGGAAATTTGCTTAATAATTTTAAAACATATATTCTTGGTAATGTAAGTGAATAGATTGATATGCTAAGAATGAAAAAAAAAAAAGAAAAACTGAGAATGTTTCTTTGTCTTTAATTTTCCCTAAATGTAGAAAGAAACATGCTTTGCTTGAATGCCTAAATGATAAAATTGGAATTTGTGCCATATGTGCATAATCACATGCTACTAAGGAATGTCCATCATTACCAGGGTTGAAGGAATTTTACCAAAACATAACGGAGCAAAGCAAACACCAGAGCAACTATGTTATGTAGCTCCAAGAAGAACTTGGCAGCCTTGTCCACCTAGTATGATGCAATATCCTAGTTTAGAATTTCAAGCTTATGCATGTTGGAAATACTGAGAGGGGAGGTGAATCAATATTTATTTTTAATTGTTATTTTTACCAGTTAAGATCACTTATATTTAGGACACAAAATGAAGAATGATAGAATAAATGATTTTATTAATCAGATATAACGAGGAATTCAATCCTCTTCTTTACAATAAATTGAATGCAATAATCCTTAGGTTTCCAACCCTATATGAAGACACCAATCTTCAATCCACCAGGCTCCAACCTGTAGTTTGCTAAACACCAATAGGCTCCAAGCTCTAGGGCTCCAACCCTATCTTCCCAAGGAACCAACCTTGTCTCTATGAGGCTCCATGATCTAGGTGGATATTGGTGGCCACCTGCCTATTCCAATTGGGCCCCCACCATTGTTTCTTTCATTTTCCTTAATTGTAGCACAATTTACTATTTTTGGCAGTTTTTCGGGCGCTGAACTTCTGGAGCCATTTTGAGGCCCTAAACGACGTTTTTTTTTTTTAAATAACCAACGAAAAATGGGAGTCTTCAACTCAATATTTGCTATCAAATATTTTATTCCTTAGATAGATATTTCTAACGAGGTATTGTGAGCATCAAACAAAGATTGTATGCCAAAGTTACGACCCCGGGAAATTGATCTACCAATTTACCCCAACGGGGCCCATAGTTTGGTGTTTCATCTCCTAGCGTTAGGTTTTTGGATGTTTAGGGTTTTTCATTGTTTCTCAATAATAAATAGGCCTTCGAGCCTCATTGTAAAATATTTCAGATGCATGTAGCTGCCACATAAATTCTCAGAGATAAGTTGTAATCACCTTAGCTAGTTTATGTCCATTTTGTTTGTAACCATATTTCAGTTATTTGATATTAATGAAATGAAGTTTTATTTTTGCTGCATCTCTGCTTTTATGTTTAGTACTTTATTTTATTGTGTTCCTGCATAAGTCCAGATCAGTGGTATTAGAGCGGTTTGCTCTTCCTCGATCCTTCTTTGGATGTCGCCAACGAGGTCGGGGTATAAGGAGTTAGGGCTCGATCTAGTTGAACCTTTGCAAGATCCACGTCGCAACCCTGACGATCGCCCATGGGGGAAGAAAATAAATATGAGGGAGCATGATATCCTATCAAAATATTGCTCGAGTAGGCCCTCGAGAAACAAAGGAATGCGATGATGGATAACATTGCCCAGATCCTTCAACGACTACCCACCGACGACGCATATACATCCAGCAACCACTCTGGAGGTGCCACTCCTTTTAAGGTAAAATTAAACTTTGGAATTCCCATATTTGAGGGCCAAGTAGGTGCAGACGTCGTAGATAGATGGTTTAATCTATTAGAAAGATAATTCTCAGTTCATGACTTTTCTAACCCTGAAAATATTACTTTTGCACTCCTCAAATTCGCCCCCCATGTTAAGGACTGCTGGGAAACCTAATATGAGAAAAAGGATGAGGGGGAACCCTCTCTATTCTCGGTCACACCCACTTGGAATTATTTCTAAGATGCCATCAAGGAACAATATTATCCCGTGGGGATGTATGAGGACAAGTATATACAATGGACTACGATGCGACAACGAAGGGATCAAGATGTGCATGAACTGATGAATCTGTTCCATACCTTGCACACAAATTGGGGTATCAAAGATTTAAAGAAAAATTTGGTGCTAAAGTATCGCAGGAGGAAATGGAGTTCCTCGACATCTCCTCTTTTGGTGTGACATACTGGTATTCTTTGAAGGCAGTCCTAGAGGCTAGTGTAGACATCCTTGAAGCAAAGTACTTGAAAACTGTACTGAAGCATACATCATTAGAGATACTCTTGGAGCATTGCTAGGAACTAATTGAAGAATTATTGAAGATTAGTAAAAGCTGATCTTGGAGGCAATCTTGAAGACATGATGCTTTTTTGAAGCCCTCATGAGGTAACCTTGGAGAAATTTTTTGGGTAATATGAATAGTAGTGAGACTTTCATGAAAAGAAAAAGCTGTCATTGATGGGCTAAGCATATTTAAGATTAAGTGAAGGCATTGTTGAAGATGAACATGAAGTTATTGTTAGGGCTTGTTGTAGAATATATTGAGAGCCGCGAAGAATCAATAAACCTATCTTGAAGAATCAAAGCAAAGGGTTGGAGCCCTAGAGGATTTATATTCTGCTAAAGGATGGAGGATGGCCTGTGAAATGGAAGTTGAGTTCGAGGAGCGGGATGCCATTGAACCAATTGTGGATGAACCTAGTACTCTGTCAAAATCTCCTCTCACTGGTGGCCATCTCCCATTCAATGAAATGGGAATTGTTCCTCCACCTGATGACAGGGTTACAGACATATCTATTTTTACCTTCGATCAGCTAAACAAGATAATTGTACAAGAAAGGTGAAGGTACTTTCCCAATGACCCTGGACATCTAGTCTCCATAGCCACAGAATGAGTAATAGCATCCAATGCCAGCTGGAATCCTCAAGAAGTTATGGCAGCAAATGTGGCTTTTGCGATAGCAGCACAAGACAATACAGAGCATATTTTGAGTGAGAATACACAGTTACGAAAGGAGCCAACTACCACAAAACAATAGGTCGATCATCTTGTTGTATAGAATCAATTGATGTCTTCTACTAGCATTATAAAAGTTGAGATATGAATGGCCATACTTGAAGAATTGAAGTTGATGGAAGATATCATGAAGCAGCAATACAATGAGATGGTTATCCTACATAAGGTGGTGGTGCCCCTGGTCCAAATTCAGAAGAAATATCAAGAGATCTTGAAGGTCCTGAAGGTTACAAGCACAATTGTTGATTTGATGCAAAATTGGGGTATCAAATATCTTAACATTCCTGAGTGGTTGGTTAGGAAAAATAGGATAGCAGTCGAGGTGAAAAAAACACATTTAATGCTACATACTCATAATTAAACTCGTCTTGGTGCACAAGCGACCAACATCATAGTTGCTTATGTTCTACTACATAGTAGTTTGGAGTCCCAAGTACAGAAACATAGAATACCTTTTGTGAGTTCACTTAGAGAGATAAGGGGTGAAGATGTCATCATGAAGGAGTTAAAAGAGTTTAGTGAAAAAATCATGCGAGCAACAAATGAAGAAGGCTTGGAGGTGACCAAGAATGTTGCTCTAAAGTATGCAACTGGGAAAGCTAAGATTCACTTGAAGTTATCAAAAATCTATATCATCAGATGCATTGGAGGTAAATATGTGGTACATTGCAGAGCTACCAATCCGAGTTAAATTTATCGCAGTAGAGTTCATAGCATGGCACTCTGACATCACAAATGAACTCCATTCTCAAGCCATTGATTTGTCCTTTTCTCTACGAGGAATTTTGTCTTATTACATTTTTTTCATATATAGCCACCATTTTGATGTAATTTTTATTTTATGAATAATAATTTCAATGTAAAAGAAGTCCAAGAGACACATGTGAAATATGATGAGTCACATAGAATTCCATAGGTTGTGGATGTTGGAAATACTGAGAGGGGGGGAGGTGGGTGAATCAATATTTCTTTTCAATTGTTATTTTTACGAGTTAGATCACTTATAATTAGAACATAAAATGAACAAGAAGAATAAATACTTTTATTAATCAAGAATAATGAGGACTTCAATACTTTTAAAATGAACAAGAAGAATAAATACTTTTATTAATCAAGAATAACGAGGACTTCAATCCTCCTCTTTACAATAAATCCAATACAATAAAGTGTAGGGATCCAACCCTAGATGAAGACACCAATCTTCAATCCTTATAGGAACCAACTTGTTATATGCCAAGCACCAACTTGGACTTCATGAGGCTCTGACCTCCAGGGCTCCAACCCTATCTTCCAAGCCACCAACCTTGTCACTTTGAGACACCAACCTCTAGGGCTCTGGTACAGGCTCCATCCTGGTCTTCTTAAGGACTCTTATCCTCTAGGGCTCCAACCCTTTGCTTTGATTCTTCAATATAGGTTTATTGAGTCTTCGCGGCTCTCAATATATTCTACAATGAGCCCTGACAATAACTTCACGTTCATCTTCAACAATTCCCTTACTTAATCTCAAATATGTTTAGCCCATCAATGACAACTTTGTCTTTTCATGAAGGTCTCACCACTACTCTTCATATTACCCAAATAGTTTCTCCAAGGTTACCTCATGAGGGCTTCAGAAAATCATCATGTCTTCAAGGTTGCCTCCAAGATCAACTTTTACTAATCTTCAATAATTCTTCAATTAGTTCCTAGCAATGCTCCAAGAGTATCTCTAATGATGTATGCTTTAGTACAGTTTTCAAGTACTTTGCTTCAAGGATGTCTACACTATCCTCTAGGACTGCCTTCAAAGAATACTTAATCGTTTAGATATTATTAATAAAATCTTTAGGATGCTTGCTAGATGATCCTCAAGGATCACTTCAAAACTTCTCTAAGAGTTCAAAAATTGTTTCACAATGGTGCTCTTCAAAGGGCCCACAACACTTCTCTTCAAGCTTAACAACACTCCCCTTCATGGATCTTTAAGCAACCTTCACAACTACCTGCTTCAGATGATGCTCACCTTCAGGTCAGTGCTATAAGTCCAAGCGCTTCACTGCTCCAAAGGTCTTTCACTATCCTAGGATTTTATATCCAAAGACTTCTTTTCTCCATGGGTTCTTCATTGTCCAAATGTTTCACTGCTCAAAGACCCTACTCCACAAAAGATCTGCAAGATGTGAATTTTTGTGTGCTTAAGGCCTGCTCCAGAACACTGCAATTATCTTTAATATTTTTCTTCAATATGGTTGCTCTAAGATTCCATCAAAGAGGCTTGTTCCAAGGCTTCTTCACACCTTTACAAGGTCAGAACCTACATGTCTCAAGATTGAGCTAACATAGGTGACTAGAACTGCAATCCGATATTTTGTCTTTCAACAAACAATCAAAATACACTTATTATCACAGGTTTGAGACCATAGTTCATAGGTTCGAGGGTACATCCCCTTGTCACAGCCAAAGTTCTAAAATTCCATGGGAGGTCCAAATCAATGTTCTTAACACAAAACCGGGGCTTTGTTTATGACAATTTCAAGTCTGTGGTCTCAGTATAATAGAACAGATTTAACCCAAAGAATAATCCTTTAAACCTTCTTTGGTCTCCTTAAAACATTTCCCAAAACGTTGCCACACACATGTATTACAGATCTCCACAGGTTTTTACCTCAATAGACCAAGCTAGAAATATAAGGGAAATATGCCCAAACAGTGAGCTTTTAGTCCTCCTCGGCATCCTTGTTGTTTTGTCCTCAATCTCTGATTTTTTCACTGAATTTATTGCTTGAAATGAGTGTTTACACTTTTATTTATAGTGGTTTTCGACTATACATGAAGGGAGGCCAAGGGACATGAGCCTACAAGTCATCTTAGGTCTGTTAGCCTTAAATTATATTTTTTTCATCTTAAAAAATAAATTTCTCTCAGCCTATGAGGAGTTTAATGGCGTGTAATGGCTCTTTATAAAGACAAAAAAATCATCTACAAGCCTATGCCAATTTCACAATTAAATTAGGTCATTTTTCATCAATAAATTTATTTTTTGTAAACTGTTATTATTAATTTATTTATGGCAGCCTTAGGATTTTCAATGTTTAGGGCTCCTTCTTTATAGAATTAGGTCATCAAGCTTATTAGAATTAGGGCTTCTTTAAATGCATCATAGGCATTAACAAGACTAGGGAGCCTTTTCAATATGTCTTCATGGGCATCTTCATTTAGGGATCCATCATCAATGATCTAAGTATATCAATTGTTTCATGGATATTAGGGCAAGGGCTTCTTCATTAGGATTAGCATTCCATACACACAGGATTCCATTCATGTATCTTAAGGGCATCATAAGTATTACGACTTGCATCAATGTGTTAGGGCTAAGGTTTAGAGTATTATGGGCATTAGATCATACATTAACAATCTAGGGCAACATCAAAGGGTAAATGTACTTAGGGTTTTGTTTATGTAGTTAGGGAAATATCACGAAAGGCTTTAAGGCATGAATCACAAGAATATTTTCCATCTCCAACAATTCCATATCTGCATCAATGAAAATCTTGACTAACAGTCTCCCCCTTTTTCATTGATGGAAATATTCTTTCCCTTTCAACATTCTCTCCCCCTTTGACATCAATGGAAAATGGGGTGCCCAAATACTCCTATCAAGTTGTTTCTTGACCTGTTGCTTCGTATTTCCTTCATCAATGATAGTTTTCCATAAAATATATGTTGCTCCCCCTGTAATGGTGCTCTTATTTAATTTCCTTGCTCCCCCTAAGCCTCTGCATGCCTTCATGGAAATGAATGAGGTAGATCATCAACTGAATCCCCTACCTGCACAAGCTCTTCTAGATCTTTTTTTTTCTCAAAGATTATTGCCTTGTGATCAAGTGGAAGACATCTTCAATAATGATCCATCGGATTAGTAAAGGATTATGTTCTTTAATGGAGTTATTCCCGAGGGATGATCTATTAAGATTTTCCATGTGTAACTCATCAAGGGTTTCATAGGGCTCTTGTAATATTCCCAATTAGCTTTCAGCTAGTTGGAATATTATATGTTGCTTCTATTTTCAGTTTAGAGGAATAAATGGGGTAGGGAGACCCTTAAATCTCTTTAGTAGGAATAAAACACTTCCAGTGTGAATGTGGATCAGTTTAGACAGTCAAAATAAAGCCACCTTGAGTGTGAAAGGGAGCAATGCATGACCAAATCAATAGCGCTGCCAAAGAAGAGAGTGGAGCTAGTGGGGACAATGCAGTTTTGGAAGAGTCTTTGCATGGAAGTAACCTCATAAATGAGTGGGGCCAAGGGTGAGGAAGGTCACCAAGAATAGAAGGGAAGGGATGGCAGCCATGAGAGGCATTCAGAATATTTTTTATGTTTGAGTCTTATGACTTATTTCATGCTTCAGTTATTTTGCTGGGTTTGTTGTACTGTTTAGTACAAGGGCATTTCCATGCGGGAATTCCCCGCTCTTTCTTGGAGGACTTGGGAAGGAAATCTGGATGAGTATTCTGAGCTTCATTTCCACCATCCAGCTTTGGGCCAAGCAGTCACCTACAACCACAGCATAGTCTCCTTGAGGAACTGCGTTATTTTTCATGGTGTTGCAGTGGAGGGGTCAAAAACCCTGTTTATGAGCTAGTTTCCTCGTAAAAGGATCAACCTTTCACCCGAAAAGCTAGTAAGGAGAAGTTACAACGATTTCTTTGTCTTTTTAGCTACATTTATGCAGAGCTTTAGTAAGAAAGCGTGATTCAGCCACATATCTGCAGTTTATACTTTTTATATCTCATGTCTTTCAAGAAACCATTGTCGGGTTATCTTGGGATTGTGTAGAATAGACTAGTTCTCCATTTTTCAGCGCTTTTGAGTAATATATCATCAGATCCATTTGTTTTTCCATTTCTGTAGCAGTGACCCTAATTGGACTACGCTGTCATATGCTTCAGAATTTTTGTGTTGCAGTATTCATGGGATTGTAGTGTTTCTGGGCTTGGGAGGCATGTTTAACTAAGTTGGAATGATTTGTTTCTCATCACATTGTATATTTGGTTGCTATGATACATAAACTAATGGATCCATGGGTTGTTCTTGACTTCTATAACATAATCTATTGAATAATTCATTTTTGGTGTTTATATTGTTGTCTTTCATAATTAGGAATATTACAGCTCTTCACGGATAGCTTCTGCAATAATGATCAAGAATTGTGAGCTCCACCTAACAGTATCCATGGTATCCTTTTTGGAAGATTCTCATCATCAGATGCTTGGAATATCATGTCTGCAAAAGATGTCTTCATCAAATCAACAACACATGTTGTTGGCTTGAGTGTTCAAGAGACTTTCGGATCCAAATTTCTTCCTTCTCCATACTTGTGTAACTTTATTTTATGGCTTGGAAGTCATAGTTTTAGCTTGTTTAGGGACCCACTTTAAGTTACAATTATGAGCCATATCTCTAATGTTATGACATTTGAAGCACTCCATCTTGTTCATGAATGATGAATCATGACTTCTTCTTGCAAATTTTCTTTTAGGGAGATGATGGGGGCCATTATATTTTTCCTTGTGTTATGCCCTGCAATCCTTTGCCATGTGCCCAAAATTTGTACAAGAATAGCAATAACCAAAAAATATACTTTGGTACCTGGGAGATGGATATTGTTTTGATGTACTTCCAAATTCATTATGCCTTGGGATCCTTTGATGATACTCATTGCCTTTTGCATTCTTGACACCATCTGCAAATCTTCTCAGAGTAGGATTCCTTCCAATGTCATCTTGACTCTTCTTCTTGCCTTTGTCGGAACTAGGAGCATCAACATTTCTTCCAAGCTTTTCCACATTTTTTTTGTTTGAAGCACTAGGGTTTGCATCATTTTTTCTTAAGGCTTCGCCTGCATAACCAAGACCTGATTTATCAAGGGGGGATCTATGGTTTGAAAACTCTTCAAGTTTTTATTCAGTGAGTCAACTTCCTTTTTAAGAAAGACAATTTATTCTTTCATCATATTGCATTATTCATCCTTCTTAGCTAGATGATTCTCTATTTCATCCTTCATCCTTGAAGATTCACATGTTTCAGCCTTGAGAGAGGTGATATCTGATTTTAATTTGATAATCTCTTTATCCTTTTCTTCTAGTTGGAATGTCATGGAATTTATTTCATTCTTTGCTTCATTGACATGTACTTTGATGAGTGTCAAATCTTCCATCACCTTCTCAGCTCCTTGTGCTTGTTTCTTTGCTTCTTCTAGTTGAGATTTAAGGGAGGAGACCTCTTCCTTGTATTGACCAATTTTCGCTTCAAGTTTTCTCAAGTCCTTGTGTCTTTGTTCAAGATGGCTTGACAAAGTGTCTTCCCTTTTCTTCGCTTTATCCAATTTATTTTTCATGGATATGACTTCTTCATGATGCCTTTTTTTTGTTTTGTTGAAATTCCTTCTTTAGCTTAGTGAGCTCATCATTTCTTTCTTGTACTTGATGCTTGAATATGTCAACTTCCTTCCTTGTCTTTTCAAGGTCATGATCACCATCTTGTGCTTGCTTCTTGAGCTCCTCATTTTCATTTTCCAAACTACTTATCTCTTCTAGGGCGGCTAAAATTTTTTCCATGAGATCTTCTGTGAAGTCTTCTTCATTTTCTTTATCTACTAGGCCTTCCTTGGTCTTGATGTCCTCACTCTTGGTTTCAGATTCCTTAATGGGTTCAATATTTCCTTCTTTATTTTCATCATCTTCTTGACTAGCAGTCATGGTCAATGCTCCTTTTGAGTGAAGATCTAGGAGTTTGTCTGTCATACCTTTTGTCGATGAACATTTTTCCATTTTTGCCTTTATAGCATCTGGTAGCCCATTCAAGATTGTTTTTCTTGCTCTTGCATTATATTCCTTGGATTGTTTTTCCATCGTGCATTTGGTTATCACTTATTCCCAAACTTCAAAACCTTGAGCCATTAAGAAATTTCTCATTCTCACCTTCCATGTATCAAAGTTTCCATTGAACAATGGAACTTTACCAATTTGATTGTCTTCAATTTTCATGGTAGAGGAAGAGACATCTTTAGAAGTATTGGAGGTTTTCTTCCTTGGCTTTGCCATTTTTGTTCCAAGGATCAACCTTCAAGCTATTAGGCTTTGAGTGAAGGTATTGGCTCTGATACCAATTGTTGGAAATACTGAGGGGGGGATGAATCACTATTTCTTTTCAATTGTTATTTTTACCAGTTATATCCCTTATAATTAGAAAAAAAGATGAACAAGAAGAAAAAATACTTTTATTAATCAAGAATAACGAGGACTTCGATCCTCTTCTTTACAATAAATCCAACACAATAAAGTGTAGGGCTCCAACCCTAGATGAAAACACCAATCTGAAATCCTTCCAGGCACTAACCTATTATATTGTTAGGCCCCTATATTAATAGTGTAGTCCCTTATTATGTTAGTGTAGCCCCCCTTATTGTTATTGTTGTACCCCTGTAACCCCAATATTGTTATTATTGTGCCCTTCAATTATTATTGTTAGGTCGGCTAAGATTACATTTTGGCCCCATGGATTCCTGTATATAGAAGAACGTCTTGGTTATTTGTAACATCCAAGAATTGTTCATTTATGTAATGTATTGGAGGTTGCCCCCTCGAAGTGGCTTATTTCTAAGGTGTTGATATCTCTTTTCTACTATTTTTGGAGTTGGTTTCATAACATTTTGTATCAAAGCTTTGGATTCTAGGGTTTCGCTGCTCTAAACAGGTCATCGTGGAATTTTCGCTATAACGTTTTTTATACAAAGGTTAAAAATATGAAATTTTTAGGGCGTGAAGCCGAAATCCTGAGGAAACTCATTGCAAAATTTCAGAGCTTGGTTCACAATATTTTCGGAGATATGATCTGTGGAAGGTAGTGCTTTTTTCAGGCTCCTGAATTTCATCTCAAAGAGGTGATTGTGGGAAAGTATTCATAACTCTCTCTCTGAGCATCGGATTGGAGTGCCATAAAAAGTGGTCACAAGTACACGGAATTTAGTTTCTTTTCTATCAATTTTAGAGCTGAAGGACATAACGGTGACACGTGAAAAGTCGTACAAGTTCGCTCTACTAAACTATTCCATAATTAGGTCATTGTGGGAGATTGGACATAAATTTGCCTTGGAGAATCCAAATCAGGTTAGACCTATGGCATTCGAAAGAGAATTCAGAGGGCTACCTCAGTGCCAAATTTCAGATATTGAAGAGCCACAATCACAGAGATAATCCAATTTCAATATCGAGCTCCTCAAAAGCAAGAAAAAGGTGTGTATTTTTTTTCCAAATTGCATAAGTCTTGTTTGAAAAATCAATTTGAATTGATTACAAGGGCATATTGTAGAATAGATATCAGTATTGGGTTCTAAAAAATGCCCCATAAAAATAATTCAACACCCATTAAGCCTTCAGAAGGCTCTACTATGACTCATGAAGATGAAGAATTGCAACATGATGTATCAAAATTACAAGAGCAAATGCACCAAATTTCGCTCTCGCAAAGAGCAGCAAAAAATGAAATGGAAGTTTTGAAGAAAGGTGTGGAAGCGAAGATGGATGGTTTGAAGAATAATATGGATGGTTTGAAGAAAGGCGTGGAATCTAAGATAGATGGCATGGAATCTAAGATGGATGACATGGAAGAACTTACCCACTGAAGATTCTACATGGGAGGATGAGAATTTTATACAAAAGCACCCGGAGCTATTGAAGCATTGAGGACAACACTTGTTTGAAGGATACGGGCATGTTAGGTCCCTATATTAATAGTGTAGTCCCTTATTATGTTAGTGTAGCCCCCCTTATTTTTATTGTTGTACCCCTGTAACCCCAATATTGTTATTATTGTGCCCTTAAATTATTATTGTTAGGTCGGCTAGGATTACATTGTGGCCCCATGGACTCCTATATATAGAAGGAGGTTTTGGTAATTTGTAACATCCAAGAATTGTTCATTTATGTAATGTATTAGAGGTTGCCCCCTCGAAGTGGCTTATTTCTAAGGCGTTGATATCTCTTTTCTACTATTTTTGGAGCTGGTTTCACAACATATATACTAAGCATCGACTTGGAATTCACGAGGATCCAACCTCCAAGGCTCCAACCCTATCTTCCAAGGCACCAACCTTGTCACTTTGAGGCACCAACCTCTAGGGCTCCAACCCCATCTCTGGTATAGGCTCCATCCTGGTCTTCTTGAGGAATCTTATCCTCTAGGGCTCCAACCCTTTGCTTCAATTCTTCAATATAGGTTTAGTGATTCTTCATAGCTCTCAATATCTTCTACAACGAGCCTTGAAAATAACTTCACGTTCGTCTTCAACAATGCCTTCAGTTAATCTCCAATATGCTTAGCCCATCAATGACAAATTTGTCTTTACATGAAGGTGTCAGCACTGCGCTTCATGTTACCCAAACACTTTCTCCAAGGTTACCTCATGAGGGCTTCAAAAAATCATCATGTCTCTAAGGTTGCCTCCAAGATCGGCTTTTATTAATCTTCAATTACTATTCAATAATTTCCTAGCAATGCTCCAAGAGTATCTCCAATGACGTATGCTTCAGTACAATTTTCAAGTACTCTGCTTCAGGGATGTCTACACTAGCCTCTAGGACTTCCTTCAAAGAATACTTAATCGTTAAGATATTCTCAATACAATCTTTAGGTTGCTTGCTAGATGATCCTCAAGGATTACTCTTCAACACTTCTTTAAGAGTTCAAAAATTGTTTCACAATGGTGCTCTTCAAAGGGCCCACAACACTACTCTTCAAGCTTAACAAGACTCCCCTTCAAGGATCTTTAAGAAACCCTCACAACTACCTGCTTCAGATGATGCTCACCTTCATTTCAGTGCTATAAGTCCAAGCACTTCACTGCTCCAAAGGTCTTTCACTGTCCTAGGCTTCTATGTCTAAAGACTTCTTTGCTCCACAGGTTCTTCATTGTCCAAATATTTTACCGCTCAAAGATGTTGCTCCACAAAATATCTGCAAGATGTTACTGTGTGTGTGCTTAAGGCCTGCTCCAGACCACTAAAATTTTCTTCAATATCTGTCTTCAAGACGGTTTCTCTAAGATTCCATCAAATAGGCCTGTTCCAAGGTTTCTTCACACCTTTACAAAATCATAACCTACATGTCTCAAGACCGAGCTAACATAGGTGACTAGGACTACAATTTAAAATTATGTCTTTCAGCAAACAATTCAACCACACTTCTTATCGCAGGTCTGAGACCATAGTTCACAGGTTCGAGGGTGTAGCCCCTTGTCAAAGTCAAAGTTCTGAAATTTTGTGGGAGGTCGAAAGGAATGTTCTTAACACACAACCAAGTCTTTGTTTATGACAATTTCAAGTCTGTGGTCTCAGTACAACAAAAAATATTTAACCCAAAGAATAATCCTTCAAACCTTCTTTGGTCTCCTTAAAAAATTTCCCAAAATGCTACCCCACACATGTATTACAAATCTCCACATGTTGTTGCCTCAATAGATCGAGCTAGAAAGATAACGGAAATATGCCCAAACATTAAGCTTCTAGTCCTCCTCGGCCTCCTTGTTGTTATGTCCTCAATATCTGAATTTTTCATTGAATTTTCTTGCTTGAAATGAGTGTTTACACTTGTATTTATAGTGGTCTTCGACTATACATGAAGGGATGCGTCTATTGGCCAAGGTACATGAGCCCACAAGTCGACTTAGGTTGGCTAGCCTTACATTATATTTTTTTCATCTTAAAAAATCAATTTCTCTCAACCTATGAGGAGTTTGGGGGTGTGTAATAGCTCGTTAGAAAGAGGAAAAAATACTCTACAGGCCTATGCCAATTTCACAATTAAATTAGATCGAATTTCATCAATAAATTTTATTTTATTTTAAATTGTTATTATTAATTTATTTATGACAACCTTAGGATTTTATCTTTATGATTTAGGCATTCAATGTTTAGGGCTCCTTCTTTATATAATTAGGTCATCAAGTTGATTAGTATTAGAATTAGGGCAAGGGCTTCTTCATTAGGATTAGCGTTCCATACACATAGGTGTCCATTCATGTATCTTAAGGGCACCATAAGTATTAGGAATTGCATCAATGTGTTAGGGCTAAGGTCTAGAGTATAAATTTATGGGCATCATAAGTAAAGGCATCATAGGCATCAAGCTTATTAGGATTAGGGCTTCTTTAAAGGCATCATAGGCATCAACAAGACTAGGGTGCCTTTTCAATATGTCGTCAAGGGCATCTTCATTTAGGGCTTCATCATCAATGATCTAAGGCTATCCATTGTTTCATGGATATTAGGGCAAGGGCTTCTTCATTAGGATTAGCTTTCCATACACATAGGCTTCCATTCATGTATCTTAAGGGCATCATAAGTATGAGGACTTGCATCAATGTGTTAGGGCTAAGGTCTAGAGTACTGTGGGCATTAGATCATACATCAAAAATCTAGGGCAACATCAAAGGGAAAATTTACTTAGGATTTTTTCATGTAGTTAAGGAAATATCACGAAAGGGTTTAAGGAATGAATCACAAGAATATTTTCCATCTCCAATAATGCCATCTTGACATCAATGACAACCTTGACCAATAGTGGAAGCCAAAGAGTCATGAGGAAGCTCGAGGGTGATTACCATTTGTTATAAATATGCCCTTATAACTCAACCAAAGGGCTTGGGCTCGTAAAGATTTGGCCTTGGCTTCTCTAATGATGCATAAGAAAGAAGACCATTCTTTTGAAGAAAGTTGTAGCTCCGTGTTCCACTATTGGAACTAGTGTTTCATCAATGTAACAATGTTCTTGGATCTTTCATTAATTATCAGAAGCTCTCGGAGCCGACACCCTTTCATGCATGTATGATAAATGTTGTAATACTATTCTTTAGATGTTTGTGATATATGTTGTGTTACATACTAAAGAAAATTAACTATTTTGGTGCTTTACTTATGAATCTTGTTGAATGGGCGTTGTTATGTGTTTATATGGATGTTGTTATCTTGTGAACTAATTTGCAGGGTAATCAACAGTTCTTTCTCGATTGCTTTCATGTGTCTATTTTTCTATTAAAGGCTCGTCTCTTATCTCTCTCGCGTGGAAGCTCTTTTTACACCTTTCACTTGATGCCTAAAAAAGCTTACATGCTACCCCAAATTTATGTGCATGATCTCTTATGTATGTTTTGCAATCAAGGCACCCCTTTAAGATCATTTGCAATGGTGGTTGGACCTTATATTCGGATGGGGCTCCTACGCAAAACGGTGTGAGGTCTAATTGGAACTCCATATCATGGAGACCCCCTATATGTTGGCGGGATCTAGCATCATCAACAGGTTCATAGGTTATCATAGGTAAGGATCCTTTTATTGGAAATGCTTGTTATAAATGATCTTTGAATTTGATTCACTCCTTAAATTCAAAATGTTTATTCACCCTGAACAACGTCAAAAGAGAGGAGCCTTCCTCATCAATCTACTAGCTGACTCCTACTGATTTTGGTTATGAGGGATCTTTGGCAAACGAATGACTTTATTTCACAAAGTGGCTTTATATCAATTGTATCATACTTAGCTCCTCTAATGATCAACTGGTTTGGAGCTATAACACTTCTTCCGGAAGGATGAGTACAAAACTAGCATATAAATCCATAGCCCTTTCTTCAGTCGATCAAGCTACTTGCTGCTGGAATAACTACATTTGGAAACCCAAATAATTTGAAGTGTTGTTTTGGTAGGGTATGATTAACAAATTACAAACCTGGGAAAACCTCCAAAAAAAAGGTTTCTCTAGTCCAAACTTTTGTTGCCTCCGTAAAATCCTGGAAGAACCAGTGAATCACCTTTTTGTCTGTTTCAGGACTGCAAAGGATATTCGGCATTCAGTATTATAGGTCCTTAACATAAAAGACATTTGTGACCAGCCTATATTGGAGGATTCCCTTCTTCAGTGGCAGAGAAGTCAAAATATTTGAACCCTCTCCCTATATTTGTATCTTGGGAAATCTGGCTCTGAAATAGAATTATTTTCAAAAATTCTGTCATTAACATACCCCATCTCTCTTCCATGATTGTGACGTTCAAGGAATACATCCTGAAGCAAAATATAAAACTCCAAAGAAGGTTCACTTTCCCAATTTTATCTCAAAGTTGTCCAATTGGATTCTTCGATGGAGCGGCTCAAGAGGGCAGATGTGGAGGGGGAGGGTATAATTAAGTTGTACGGAACTTCCTCTATTCAATTCAAAATTGGGATAGGGAAGGGAACTAATATTAAAGCGGAGCTAAAATCTTGTTTGGCACTGATGTTTCTCACTGACATGAAAAAGATCAAACACATGCAAATGCTAGGAGACTCAAAATGTCTTGTAATCCTAGCAGGGAAAGCTAACTTAGAAGTTTTGAACCTATCCCCATGGATGAATAAAATTGTGGAGCTAAAAAATCACTTTCTAGAAATCAACTGCATGCATATCCAAAGAGAGTTAAACTCAACATTAGATCTCCTCTCAAAAAGAGCGGGTCATTTACTTTGAAGATTGGGTTGGAAAATCAGTTCAAAGTGCACATACAATGGCTATATGTTACCAATGCAACAAATATTGTTACATCATGAAATTAACTTACATTTCTTTCTTTACTATGCAAATTTTTCAAGATTAAGAATGTCAACAAAAATCAATTCACACGGATCCAGTGCTGCATATCTTCCAGGAGGGATATCTATTGTACAACATAAATTTTCTTACAGCCTCTAGTTTTTCTCTATCAATTGTTTTAGTTTATTCAGATCTGTTGTGTTTTTTGTTGTTACATCTGCTGTCTCAGATGATAATTAACAACAAACTGACTTTTCCTTATAGTTGCGCCTAAAGTGATATAGATTGTACTTTTTTTAATTCCTATGAAATAACAAAAAAGTTTCTTTTTTGCTGAAAAAAGAAAAGATTAAGAAGTTGACCACTAATAAATTAGATGTACTTCTTATTTATTTCAAATATGTGATCTCTCTCTCTCTCTCTCTCTCTCTATATATATATATATCAGTGAAGCGAACATCGTGATTTTTCAAAAAATCGTGATATTTTCGCTGAGCCGATTTAATCGCCATTTTTTCCAAAAAATTGCGATCTGATATGAAAAAATCGTCGGCCCAAAAAACAACAACGTTTAACATGAAATTTTGATTTTCTTTTCCTCATTTTTGTAGAAAGAGGTTAAGAAATAGAGCACTAATAAATTAGATGTACTTCTTATTTATTTAAAATATGTGATCTCTCTCTCTCTCTCTCTCTCTCTCTCTCTCTCTCTCTCTATATATATATATATATATATATATATCAGTGAAGCAAACATCGCGATTTTTCAAAAAATCGTGATATTTTCGCTAAGCCGATTTAATCGCCAATTTTTTCCAAAAAATTGCGATCCGATATGAAAAAATCGTCGACCCAAAAAACAACGACGTTTAACATGCAATTTTGATTTTATTTTCCTCATTTTTGTAGAAAGAGGTTAAGAAATAGAGCTAAGGAGAACTAAGGAGGAGGATAAGTCATCTACAAGGGCAAGAGAAGATAAAAGTGAAGGAATTTAGCAACCTAAGCCAACAAAATTCAAATTTGGACCAAGTTTCTTCAACAAAACGTTTTTTCTAGGTATGGGCATCAAATTTGACCATTTTTTTGTGTTTTTCTTGTTCTTCCATGGGTTTCTATCACCCAAGTAATTTTCATCATTTTTTATTGCATTTGGTTGTGTTTTTTGTTTTTTTTTAATTATTATTGAGTGAAGAGGGTTTATTTTGGTCAAAAATGCAAAAAATTGGTTGTTAAATTTATTTTTTATATTTCTTCTTGTGCTCCTAGTTTCTTTCCATTATTTTTGTTTGGGTTTCAATATGTATTTTTTCCTATTATTTTTGCATTGAGTTGAGGGATTTTTTTTTGTGAAAAAATCAAAATGTTGTATGTAAAATTGTGATTTTTTTATTTTATTTTTTAACTTGCAATTTTTCTTGTGCCCTAGGTTCAAATTTCAAAGTTCAAAGTTCATCTTACAATAAAACTCAAGAGTTCAACAAATTTACAAACATGCCAAGGAAATTGGATCCTTTGTGGGAATTTGGTGAACCTGATCAAGGGTTTGGCCGATCAAACTTGAGTTGCAAGTTATGTGGTCAACACATGACAGGGGGGGTATACAGATTGAAATACCACCTTGCACAAGTTCATGTACATGAAGTAGGACCTTGTACAAATACCAATCCAGAAATAATCCTAAGAGCCCTCAAATCATTGGAAGGAATAGAAACAACTAAACTCGGCAAGGCAGCTCTGAGGAGTCAAATATCAGGTTTTAGAGGTGATCGTGAGAGTAGTAGAGGTTCTTCAGCATCAACATCTTCTACACCCAACCCCATAGTTGCCTCCTCATCTTTTGTTCCTAGAACCACTCCCAGTGCATAACCATCTATCTCCTCACTTATTAAAAAAAGAGAGAAGGAAGACACTGACAAGTTGTTGGGAAAACTGTTTCTTTGGAGTGATATTCGTTTCAGTGTTGCCAAGAACAATCCATTGTATCAAGTTGTGATTGATGCTATCACTATTGTTGGCCCAGAATACAAAGCCCCTTCATATGATGACTTTAGAGAGCACATTCTTCAAAATGAAAAAGTTGATTGCACCAAGAGATTGGAGGAGTTAAGGGCATCAAGGAAAATCACAGGATGCACTGTGATGTCAGATGGTTGGAATGATCAAAAGGGTAGGACCCTTATTAACTTCTTGGTCAGTTGTCCCAAGGGGACAATGTTTATGAAATATGTTGATGCATCTGCACATGTCAAAGATGCATGATTATTATGTGATTTATTGGATGTGTTCATTCTGGAGGTGGGTCCACAAAATGTTGTCCAAATCATAACAAACAACGCTGCAAATTATGTTGCTACTGGAAAGATGCTTATGAAGAGGCATCTGAGCATATTTTGGACACCTTGTGTAGCACATTGCATTGATTTGATGTTGGAGGACATAGGAAAGATTCATTTTGTCAAAGATATTGTTGAATCATCAAAGAGCATTACAAATCTATATATAATCATGCATCTGTGTTTCATTTGATGAGAACATTCACCAACAAGGAGTTGGTGCATCATGCTATTACACGGTTTGCCACTAGTTTCATATCTCTTCAATCCCTCTTGAATTCTATGTGAGATTTGAAGATAATGTTTCTTTCAGAGGAGTGAAGTGCTTTGACATACAACCACAAACCAGAGGGAGAGACCATCCGCAGGTTGGTTTCATATCAGGGAAGCTTATGAGTGGAAGTGCAAGAAGTGTGCAGTATTACTGAACCTTTGGTAAAAGTTCTTAGATTGATTGATGGAGAGAAGCCCGCAATGGGATACTTGTATGAGGCCATGGATAGGGCCAAAGAAGCCATTCACAGCTACTATGATGATAAGGGTGATGAGGGGTTTTAGAAAATTTTTGTATGGGAAGTGATTGATGAGTGATGGAACAACACACTTCATCGTCCCATTCATGTTGCAGGGATCTTCCTGAACCCAGAATTTGCTTACCCATGTAGTTTCTTATTTGATGCTAAGGTCATGGATGGTTTTTTCACTTGTGTTCAGAGGATGGTGCCATCTCAATGAGAACGTGCAGAGATATCCAAAGAAATTGAGGTATACAAAATGGCAGGTGGCACATTGAGCTTTGACATGGTTGTCCAGGATATGACTACTAAAATACCACGTAAGATTTTGTTCGTTTCAAAATTCATTGTCTCCTCAAGTTCATGAATCATAACTCCATACTTTGCTTCAACTTTCAATTTTCGAATTTTCATTATTTTAAAATATTTCTTATGTTTGTAACTTTATAAGTTTATCTTATTTGTTGTAAATTGTAACTTGTAGATGCATTATGGAGAAGCTACAGTGGCAGATTACCAAAACTCCAAAATCTTGCCATTAGAATACTCAGCGAAACATGTACCTCTTCAGGATGCGAGCGCAACTGAAGTGTATTTGAAAAAATACACACCAAAAAGCACAACATGTTAAAAACTTGAAATATTCCAACTGATTTTTTGAAATCATTAAATAATTTTTTTTTATAATTATTAATTTATTATTTATAATATATATTTTTAATTTATTAATGTATGACCCTTATACAAGTTGGAGTCACAGTGCCTCAATAACATGGTTTATGTCTACTACAATCTTAGATTGTGGGTGAGACAACTTGAGAGGACACCTGATATGGAGGCTATCTCTTTAGATGCAATTGACACCATTGTTGCATGGAGGGTTGAGGCTGAAAGGTCTATCATGGAGTCAGCCCCTGATTGGATAGAGCAAGAAGTAGTGGAGAAGGAGGAGGAAGAGGTAGAGGGAGGAGGACATGGTGGAGGAGGAGCAGCAGCAAGAGGTGACACCAACTACCCCTGCTATCGGTAGACGACGTGGTCTGCCTCCTTTAGCTCCTGGTGCTTTAGGTTCTAGAGCACAACAGTCCATTTACAACCCCACCAGCTTCTTCATCTAGAGGGGCAGAGGAAATCAATAGTATAGGTTATATGGTGCATTCATTTGTATATGACATTATGACTTATGATATGAGATACATCATTATATTTTTTGTTGATATTTTGAGGCTGGGTTGAGACTCAGGACTTGGTATTCAGGAGTCAGAACATGATTCAGTTTTATGTGTCATGTAGCACTAGACATGATATTACACATCTTATATATTAGTTTTTTTTCGTATTTATGTGTCAATGCATTTATTGTATGTTGTGGATGCTTTAGATATTAAAAAATTGAAAAAAATTGAATATTTTTGTATGTGCCGATTTTTTCCCGATTTTTACCGATTTTTACGATTTTTTCCATTTTTTTCCCCCTCACCAATTTAATCCTGATCGCGATGTTCGTAACATTGATAAACTTATATCAATTATAAACACACTGAACATCCCCAAAGTTAGAAGTGCATTTCAACCATTTTTTTGGGTAAACATTGCCCTCTTCACAACTTGGTTTTAAAGTGCGTAACTCTCTACGTAGGTCTTTAAAATACTATAAACCTCAATACATTTTTGAGGGAATATTCTAATAATTCACTATGTTATAAAATATGCTCAACATATATCCAACAATACTTAGAAAGGCAATAGTTCTGTCAAAATGATAAATTGGCAAAGCAATTCATGCTTTTTCTTACAATCTGGTACAAATGTCCAACCCATATAATTACACTAATCCTTGGAAGAATTCTAATATCAAGTCCATCAAGTTTTTCTCACCAATTTTGTTGTTCTTTTATCATGAGAGCTTTTAAATGGACAAATCCAAACATCCTACTTTTTTTACTTTTTCAACAACTATCATCAGAATCTGGTTATGAAATTGTTGATGAAATTGCAATTTTGCATTGCTGAAGTTGCATTTTTTAATACCCTGAAAATCCCCTGTTACACCTGAAATATACAATCTCAAATGAAATTCTAGCAATTCTTTTAAATATTTGGCCAAAATTTAGACAAAACTGGTCAGAAGAATATTTGTAACAAGATTCAAAAAAGAGTAATGTGTTTAGACTACTGTCTTTTAAATCATAAACAAATCTTGGCAATTAGATTTCATTTCAAATCCATTTTCTCAATCCTTTTCGCTAATGCATTGACAAATAGGGCTGCAATTTGGGTTTTAAGTATTATGCTTCTCTGCGTTAGCGAAAATCAAATAAAAATATACTTCTCCATCCTCAATTTGTTGAGAGGAAAAAGAGAATCCAAAGAGACCCTTGTTCAACAAATTGGACAAAAATCTACCATCTGAAGTAGATCATGTAATATCTTCTATAAGTTGATCCCCACAAACATTGCTCTATTCAGCGTGCCATTTACATGTGATAAATATGTTATATTACACTTTAAACTAATGGGTTTTTACCATTCACCCTTTCTTTTGATCTTGGATTGGATTTACATGTGAAACATGGTTTAGAGCATGACATATCCCACAACACACAGTTCTCTTAGGCAGTTAGTGCAGACCCCAAGCCATAATGAATACCTCAACCTCATTAGCACAGAGTTACGATCGAGCAATGAATCCATGCTGCTAAGGAAATCAAAATGAAATCAGACTCTCAAATCTACGCATGACTGACAGAATAGGGCACATTATTCCTCTTGTTCCTCGGCACCTGCATCATCCATCTCTTCATCATTTACCTCATCTGCTTCAACATTTTCTTCTTCTTCCTCAGTCTTTTCTGGTCGAGGTGGCAAAGTATTCCTCACTGTTCCAAGAAGTTCATCAACAATTGAGCTTGACATTCTCTCTTCACAGTCTTCTACTATCTGATTCACTAAGAATTAGAATCGAATTTCAAAATCAGAAATTCAAATATCTAGCCTGATAACTTTATAAGCTTAAAACCTGATCACAAAATTGATATAAGAGAAGATGGATAAGAACACCACCAGATGGACTTCAACAACTGTTGAAGGCCTAAGATTCAGAACTTGAAGCCTTTCTACTTTTGTAAGTGAAAAATTTTCAACTTTCAGCAAAAAGTCTTGCACACTCTCGAGAGTTTGGTTGCATGCTGTGGAAAGAACCAGGTAGTCAAAAACCTGTATTAAAATGAAAAAAACAACGATGGTGGTTATCTTTCATTATATACCTTAACCCAAGGAAAGTCAAAAGTTACTAAAAGGTTACAAAAATTTATTTACCTTGCATTCAGAGTGAGTTGCAGAGCCAAATGAGCCCAGGGGATCTTGGGTAGCTCCCCTAGACCTTAATAGCTCAAGCACTTCGAAATTTGATAATAGACCTGAATTAACATCCTTTCTGACATAAGTAAAAACAAAGCAAATTAGGTATACATATGATCTGACAAATAAAACATAATACAATGGCTTAGCATGTACTCTTTGAAGGGATGAAAAATGCATCCATTTAAGTTAAATAGATCAGGATGTTCTGTGTGAAAGTGTGTATTTTTTTTCTTAGTACAGGAGATTTGACATTTTCAACGTCACCAGTTTTGTGATTTATAGAAAAACTTTAAGCAACTTTTCTTCTTAAAACTAATTTACTTAGATAGTCATTTGAACAGAAAATCTTACATTTTCGTAACGTATGGAGATGAAATCCTGAATAGACTGCCAAAATAATTATGATGAATAAAAATGTACAATGTCAGAAGGCAGGGACTTGATAACATCCCCAATGTGAATGAAATCTCCGGCTGCTATTCTCCTTTCCCACCTGAATGAAAACAATTAAATGTTAAAAGCAAAATGATATATTTTAATTCACAAGTCACATCTTAACAATTGCATTTGCATGTCCAATCTTTCTACCTTTCAGGCCATCTTCCTTTTATATCCTGCACATCTAACACACCTTTCCTTCAAAATTTTAATATAGATAGTTACGCATTTAATGTTTTCTACTTGAACATGGACAATGAGTTCTCCAATGTGAATATATGACATGAAAACTTCTGGGAGACCCACACTCATAGCTGGACACATGCACCTGGGCTACTTATATATTTATTTGACATACTGCCACAAACCCAAAAAGGATGTGCCTGCCCTTGCTACTTAGATAAGATAACAAGAGAGCTTCAGAGAAATGAAGTACCTGCCAATGTTGGCATGGGAAGCAGTAAAGAAATCAATGTCTCCAAAAATATTTGTATACACTGAAAGTAAGTGAAGTAGATAGGTGTTGTATCAATCAGTTTGGGATTTGGTTGATGTTCTTGGAGAAGTTTTTGGAATTGAGGATGAATATTGGCACCTCTGGTGTTCAGAAATGCAACTATGCTCGGTATTCATAATTGCTAATATACTCACATCATTATATATTTATTGTAAAAGAAAAATAAAGAGAAGAATATAATTTTGAAATCATGGGTTTCATGCTATATTTTATTTCTGTCAATTACGTCAAGCATGTTCTTCATGCTCTAGGATTTATCGAGTCAAGATAGTCCTTGCCATATGTATAAGACCCTTATGGGCACACTGTATCAAGAAAGAAACATTACATTTGATTTTAAAGTGTTATTTTTGGACTCCCAACACCAATTCGACCCTTCCAATGAAGTCGGCCTAGAAGAAGCCTATCCGACCTCACAAGATAAGTATATATTGGAGGAGAATTTGACCTTATGTGAGATCCAATTCAAGGAAGTTCGATTTGCACTTAAAACAGAAGAAAAAGTAAATATGAAGGCAAGGAATAAAAGGAAGAATCCAAGCGAAGAAGGACAAGTCTGAAATCTGACCTAAACTAGCTCACACGTGTAAAATTTCTGGAAATTTGTGCGAGTTGTAGGGCCGAAGATTGCAGGCTGAGTTGCATACCTAAAGCAAGAAGCCGAAACCTTGACTATAGCAGATTGGAAAGATTTTGACTTTTGTTGACTTTGACTCTTTTAAGAAGATACTTTGGAGGAAGACTTTGACTCTTTAAAGAAGATACTTTGGAGGAATGACTTGATGTTCGGTGTAGGTCCTTGTCTTGTTGTTGGGTACTGGTTGTCTCATTTTGATTTGGTTGTATAATAAGAAGAAGATTTTGATTGGGTTTTCCGCTTACGAGAGGGGTTTTGCCTTGGCTGAGAGCCTAGATGTTGTGTTCTATTGTTCTTGTGATCTTCATGTTATTTTTTATTTGATAGTTGCTTGATGAAGAGAAAACAAAAGAAGATAATATGAATTGAAATTATCACAAGCTATTATCAAAATAAGAAAATATTTTCTGCTTTTTGATTTTCTAACATGGTATAAGAGCTAAGGTGAGAAAGGAAAAATGCAGCTTGAAGATCATTTGTGATGAGAATACAAGGAAGAGTACTAGAAAGAATACAAGGAAAGGCATAAGGAGAAAGCCCACCATTCATCTTAAAGGAAAAAAAAGACATTTGAAGTTATCTTGGAAGTGTTAGTGTCCTATAAATATAGGATTCATAATTTTGATTTGACTCTGTTAAAAATCTTGAAATTTTGTACATACCTTTGCTTTCTGCAAATGTATTCCCAAATTAAAAAATGAAAAGAGGATATGTCCTAAAATAACAATCAAAGGGCAAAAAGAAACAAAGATCAAAAGAATATTAGATATGAACCCCATCAAAAATAGATCATGAAAGTGTTGCAAGTTTAAATGCCACTACTTTAGTTTACTTTTTGAAAATAAGATTGTGTGTAGCTTGTCTTAAATGCCACAATCCATGAGTGTCAAACAACTTAAACTTGATCTCTCATGCTTTAAATTTCACGTTGTTAGATAGAGAATAAATATCTGTCAAACAGTTTAAACTTGACAAATCGGTAAATAGTTCAAATAGAGAATAATAAGGAGCTCAACAGTTTAATCTGAGCCCTCAGATGAACTAAGGTTAGAATTAGATAGTTTTTATGTTTTGAAAGAAAATTGATTTAGGGTTGCAAGCTTAAATGCACCCATGAAAATGAAGTAAAAATGTTAGAAATAATGATGGGTAGGTAGAAATCAGTTGTGCAAGACATGTATTAAAACATCATCGGGCAAAAATTACTAATTTCCCCTCCCCCACAATGATTCAGTATTCTAAACATTCGATTAAAGAGGCTCAGAGCATTTCTGTGACTTCTATTGGGACCGGACCCAAGGCTCGATAACTGATTGGTTAAAAATATTGGATTTCCTACATAAAACCCATTTTCATCAGCATTTTCACCCTCATCCATGATCATGATCCATTTTCCTAAGTAAAATACCCTTTTTTGCTTATTAAAAGTAAAAACCCTAAATAATTAATTTAATCTCCATACAAAAACACTCAAAACCCATAAAATGCATTTTATCCTAAGTCTGTGTAAAAAATAAAAAATGGGACAAAACTATGCTATATCGCCTATTTTACACTTTACTTAGTTTAAATACTATATATTTTAATCCATTTCATTTCATTCCATTCCATATTAACTATTAACCTAAAGTATTAAATCCCTATATTATATCCCTCTCGTATATATTATTAAATCCATTATATATAAATAACCCCCAAAACCCATTTTTTTAAAGTTTAAACCTATGTTTATATTATCCCACATGGTGAAATAATCCCCGCCCTTTCCCATAAGGTTTAAATATATCAATAAAATATATCCCCACCCCTATGGTTCTTAAACACTTGTCAAAAGTTTATATACCATATAAATATTAATACCCTCGCCAACACTATTGGTTAAAACATTCGATTAAATGTTTTAATTTATATAACATTATCCTTCCACCCGATCATTTAACCCAAGGTTTTAAACGTTATAAAGTTATATTTATAATGTTAAAAACCTATCTCGTCGCATTGATAAACCTGGACCCCACTCTGAAATCCCAATATATCTTCCAAAACAAATCTCGACCGTTCGCATGAGTCCTTCCCAATCCAACGATCAATAATCCATATCACAAATAAAGTTGTGCGATATGAACACATTCCATTTCTACGCGAAATAGGATGTTTTAGCCTTTCCGCCCTCCTCTACGTGGCTTATTTCTATTGGATCACGTCCGATTCATTTGAAACCACTTACCACCTTAGACCCACGCAATAACCACTCGCGGTTTCTATCCTATGAAGCCTGAAAACCGCCTGTTTGCCCGACATGACTACCATTTAATGCCGATTGTGTTTAAACCATAAAACCCCATATGCACCAGTAAAGCCCCTTTTTTGCATTTTCAGTGTGTTTATCCATCCCGACTGAAGAAACAAAGCTCCTAGTACACTGTTTTACGCCCAAAGGACTTGAAAAAGCCATTGCAACTACTGTTGAAACTGCTTAAAGCTTCCAATTTACTTCGAAAGACTTCAACAACCCTCAGAAAACCTTCGATGTCCCAAAAATCCTCCCTGCAGCCAAGGTTTCATTAACAATTGTTTTGTTTTGCAGGTTATTGGCAAAAGAATAATTTGGATAAACACCTTAATACTAGTTAAAGACCTATTTACTCAAAAAATTCACAAAGAAATGATTTCGGATTGTTTTCCTAAAAAAAAGAATATTTCATACAGTAGCAGAGCAGAATGAAGAAATTTACACAAGTGGTCAGAACAGAGGATGAAAACATTTCCATCAGTAATTCTCCAGGACATTTTACTCACTCTTACTGTAAAAGGTAAAAGTGAAAAGGTAACAGAGCAGTCAAGGTAAAACAGTAAAAGTAAACATGGAGACAGTAATGGTTAAAAAGAGATGAAAATACTTTCAACAACAATGAATTTTATCTAAAGTGAAAGTAAACAGTTAAAAGAACAGTAAGGTTAAAAGATGAAAACAAAGCAAGAAAGGACATTTTTGCAGAAATTTCTTGTTTAAGTCATTGTTTTGCAGAAACTATTGTGACCAATCCAAGATTAATTTTGAAAAAATGAAGGAGGTTTATGTTCCTAAGATGTCCAACTACAAAAACCTCTCTCACTTTTCTAACATCCATTATGGGTTTGGAAATATTAAACAATATTTGAAAGCACTTTTTACAGAAAATTCCTGTTAAGTCATCATTTTTCAGAGAATATTGTGGCAAATACGAAATACATCTTAAAAAACTGAAGGAGGTTGTTGTTCCTAAGAGACCCATCTACAAAAACCTATCTCACTTTTTGCACAGGTATTACAGAATGAGAGATATATGCACATATTTACAGCTTATTGTTCAGATTGTGCAAAGCTCTATTTTACACATCTTTGTGCAGAGCCTATTGTGAACAATTGGAGCAGAATTTTAGGGAACTGAGAGAGGTTTATCTCAAAAACATATTTATCTACAAAAAAATCTTTCACTTTTTACATATATATTTCGGATTGAGACATAAAAAATTATCATTGGATCCCAAATTTTCAGAATTTCTGGAGCGGAATGCACAAAGAAAGGAGACAGTTAGTAACTTGGATGCTTCATCATCAACTAAGAGTTGATATCAAATTCGAATTCTCTTCTTTGTCACCATCAATCCATAAGTATAGTTCCAAATATATGCATTAGTTTTGAGTGTTCTTTATTAAAGTTCTATTTATGTAAAATAGTTTGAGATATTTGTAGACCAATCTTAATATTTTTTCAAGATATTCTAGTTTAGAATTTGTATAAATACTTCACCCTCTGAAGTATTATTGTGGAATAAATTGCTAAAAATTTCTATAGTCATTTTTGTTGGACTTGAAGGCTTTTGTGTTTCAAATTTACAGTAGCAAACTGGATCGAATCAATTAGCATCATATTTCAGGATTCATGTGATGAGTTATTGAAGTAAAGTATTTTCTACTTGTCATTGTTTATCTTCTTTATTTCATGCATTCATTATGTGTTCTAAATTTGAATGAATAAACAGGAGTATTACTTCAGGATTTGTTAAAAGCACCCTGTCTTTACTGTTTATCATTTCTATGTTTTCTGCTGATTTCCAGAGTAGGGAACCCTTAATTGCTCCCTCTTTCATTTGACCTCTACCTACTACTTCTCTTTTTCGGATCAAAGAACCCTTCATTGCTCTTTATCCCGATCATATCACCTCACCAAATAGCCTTCCAAGATCTTCAAAAGGTTATCTATCTTGCTCTGAAAACATTTGACTTCTTGACCTTCATCCTAGTTCTGTCTGCTTGATTTTTTGACTCCTTAGCCCAATGGACAAACAGATTTCCCACTATCCATCTCATTAAGTGATTTTTCCCACCAAACCAAACAAACCAAAACCAATTTGCACAATCATAACTAGCCTAATATCTTATAATCAAAACAAAGTTAAAATTTATAGAGAGAGCCCTCTCTGGACCCTAGGAAGGCTAGATCCTAGAGTTTAAAAGTTGGTCTGTGGTTACCTCGGACTATTTCTTCTTTAACCTTGAGAAATTACTGAGTGATTATAGGAAGAAAGAAGGAAAACATCATTTGTAAAAAAGAAGGAAGAATGTTTCTCTCTCTCTTTATTTGGCTCTTGATTACAGATCGTTATAGGATCTCTCTCTCTTGAAGGATCTTATAAAAGTCTTTTTGGGACCATCATTGAAACAAGAAGTATCAAGGACCTTTGAAGTATCATTTAAGAGAGAGTAACAAGCACCTTGAAACTATCATCAAAAGAAAGCTAGGAAAGAGACCTATTGAAAAATACAAGAATGACATTAACAAGTGTACCTATGGCATCATGAATGAAATCAGAAAACAAGCTTCAAGGAGCTTCAAATTTTAGAGTTTGGAAGACAAGGATGGATCTAATTCTTGCTAGGAACAAAGTCTTGACACTGTGCTAGGTAGAGTTAAAGAATCTATAGGTGATGTTGGAAAAGAAAAATTCAAGGAGAACGACATAATAGCCATGAGCCTCATTGTGGATAACGAGAGCAATGTTATCGAAACCGAACCGGTCATCAAACCGGAAAACCTTGTGGACCAGGAACCAGTTGGAACCGGATTGAAACAGGGAAAAAAAAAAAACAAATTTACCAAAAACACATAAAATATTCATATTTTAAAGAAAAAACAGACATATTCATGTGCATCCGTATGAATCCAAACCATTTATACACAAATATGAAAAATTTATCATTTATATAGCAAGTAATAGTGCATACAACCAAAATAGCACTTAGTGAAAAACATCGTTGAAACAAAAATATTACAAACATCAAGAAGCAAGCTCTAAAAGGCCTTTACAGTCCAAAATAACATCATTGATCATAGTATTATACTACAACCTACAAGCTACAACGACAACAAATCAATGATCAAATAATCAATCATCATCTTGATCATCCTCCTTATCCTCATCTGAAGAATGAGTAGCATCCAAGTCTGCAATGGGATTATAGCTTGATTCCCATGGCCCTTGATTTACCCTCTAAAATTTTGGAGAAAATCAGCTCCAAAATCCTTTGAAATCAACTATGTCTTCTACCAACAAACAAACAAACAAAAAATCTTCTACCAGTTGCAAAAACCACTGAAGAAAACCCAAAGATCTTTGGGAAAAAAAAATAAAAAAAATCTTTGAAGTAGCTCGAAAATCTGCCAACCCAACAACTCTCCAAGACTCCAATCAACTCTTCAAATCTGCAAAAAATCTCCCTTGGAACAACTCTGCAAAAAACTCTTTGAATTCTCCTCACCGAACTCAGCTCAAAAACTGCAAGAGACTCGAATGAATAGTGTGAGTGAAATAGAGCAAGTAGGGGTGTTTAGGTAGCTTTAGGGGGGGCCTAGTGTAGCGTTAGTAACTAGGAAAAATAATGATTTACAAAAAATAAAAATAAATAAAAATTAAAACAATAAAAAAAATTAATGCCCAGGCTTGTGAACCAGTGGAACCGATTTCTGAACCGGACCGATACAAAACCAATCGGTTCGGTGCCGAAATCAACCGGTTTGGTCCAAAACCGGTCATTTCCAGTTTGGAGGGTTGGTTCGAACCGGTTTTGCCTCCAAACCAATCAAACCGACATATTTTTCTGGAACCAGTTCAGTTCCGATAACACTAATTAAGAGTTTTCATTGATGTCAATAAAAATGGCCCTAATCCTAAGATTTATCTCTATCGATAACCCTAGTCCTAATTCTTTCCTTTTCCTAACCTTTTGTCCTATTCATGAAACCCTAACCCTAATTTCATACCTACAAACCCTAAGAGCAAGTCCTAAGTTGAGAATTGATTGAAAACCCTAGGTGCCAAAGGAAAAACACTAGCATTATTAAAGATAACACCCTTGCCCTAAACCCTAGCTGTTTCATGAACAAAAGTTGGCTAGAAAACCCTAACCATGCAAAACCCTAATCCTAAGTCTTAAAAACCCTGAAAAATATTTATGAAAATTTATTATTCTTTCCCTAACTTACTATTCCACAACCCTCTATTAAACAAATTTTTGAGATTTTGTGTATTTGGGGTAGCATCAGTTGTGCTCTAGCTCCCAAAATTTGTGGAAGGATTAGAGTTCACTTGATCTACAAGACCCAACAATGGATTTGAGAAATTTCATCTGGTTTAGGAGATATTAAATTAATTAATTTTTTTAGTGTATTTCCTAAGTTAAAACTTAGGGAACTTAAATAATTAAAGTGAATTTAATTAAACATGTGATGAAATTTTCTTAAGTCACATAGATCAAGCTTTCTTTTAATCTTAGCCATTGATTCAAGATTTGATCATGGTCGTTGATTTGTCAACATGAAAAATATAAAGGAAAGGCTTGGGGTCATTTGTAAAGACACACAGAGGTAGAGCATTGAAACTAAGCTGAGATTCGAGGGCAGGGTTTGCTAAGAATACTCAGAAGTGTTTTAGCTGCAGAGAGGGGAATTTAAGCCAAGGGGATGATTTGATCCGATCTAGAATACACAAGAGGCAGAGATCAGCTCAAGGACAACATAGAAGAAGGTAGCAGCAACAACAGTAAGGATAGCGCAACCCCTCCAAGGACAACGTGATTTTCAGCAGGAAACCCTCTGGGGTTACACAGAGACCCTTCAGGGGCAACGTAGTGACTGCGTCACCCAGTTTGGGGTAACGCAGTCCCTTCTGGAGCAGCGTTGGGGTTTCTAGGCCCTAATATTGGCTGAGTTCTGTAAATCTCGTTTGAGGATGTGGATCAGTCATTATTTTGGCCCTAGATCAGCCAGTGAGTTGTAGATCTAGTGTTTTCTCTATCAGGTTTTCCAGATCTGGAACCCAGATTTTTGTATTCAGAAATATTCTTAATAATAAGACCCTCCAGTAGCCAGAGACCGGTTTTCCCGCACTGGGTTTTTCCGGGGACTATTTGTCCAAAAATCACTGGGTCACTTTGTCAATGTGTGCATGTGCTTATTCTAGATCTGGATTGGTAGAGATCTATTATGTGTTTTGATTCGATTTTAACTTGAATTTATTCAGTTAATAACTTGTTTAAGTAGGAGGAGCATAACCAGATTAACAATAATAATTTATGCATAAGGTATAAGATTCAGAAATTTATACACAAATTATTAAATATCATGAAATTTTTTATATAAAACCACATATGCATTCCATTGACAATATTGGTCTGATCCAATAATTCAAATGTCGGCTACAGGTCGGCTTTCTTTATGACGTCCATTCAAGGTTACATGCATATATATATATATGATCTGATGCGTTGACGATGAGTGCAATACATAGTTCCGATAAAAGAACAACATGAAGGGAAAAGTTCACAACTCGCGAACTTACCACAGACAAAATCTATACTTGTAGATTTGTGGAACACTCACAGTGGCATCATTTTTGCAAGCCTGAACTCAAATATATGAAAAAACCATTTCGACTTGTATTAAGAATGTTCAATTGATAACCTGTGATGATGCTCTAGTGATTCGATAACATGTTCAGTGATCAGACTTGGACGTGCGGATTCAGTTCAGTGAAGAAGTCTTTCTTTTGTGGTTGTTTCTTTTTGTGCTACTCGTCCTCCTTTCTATGAGAAGGTTTTTGATCTCTTTGTGAAGACTTCGGACCTAGTTAAAGCAGAAAAATCTCACACTTATGGAGCAATAATAATTTCAAACCAATGCATATTATACTTATGTTTGGAGACCTTAGTACCCTTAGATCTGTGGACATGACTTCAAACCTGTAGCTTCGAAACCTATGAAAGATCAAAGCTTCGACAAGTGCAGAATTACTCAAAGCATTTCGAACCAATGAAGATCTTGTTCTTTCTGCGTTTAGGCTCTTTTGGACTACAGATCTTAGATTGGAGACCTTGTGATGTTTGGACAGGAGAACATTTCAGACTTTTATGCACATCAGACCTCACACTTTGAAGCATTGAATTGTATAGTGATTCCAGTGTTTTCTTGTTAACAGAAGCAGAATTGAGTTGACATTAGGGGCAGTTACTTTGGAGCATTGTCTTGAAGACACCTTGAAGGATTGGAGCCCTAAAACCACCTAAGAAAAAGGATCAGAGTCCTTAGGGTTGGAGCCCTAAAAATTGATTTTACAAGTTGGAGCTTGTAACCATTGTAAAAAGGATTGGTGTCCTTATCTATTTTTTAATAAAATTACTTTTATTTACTTTCTAGCATTTAATTGTGAAAAATCTTAACTGGCATTTATAATAACAATTGAATGAAAAACAGATTCACCCCCTCTTAGTATTTCAACAATTGGTTTCAAAGCCAGCTTCTTCATAACCAGCCTAACAGCTAGAAGAAGGATTCTTAGTCACAATGACCAGTAAGGATACAGGAAAACCCCATCAGTTTGATGGAACAAATTTTTCTTTTTGGAAAGTTAGGATGAAATTTTATTTAATGTCTCTTGGACCAAAAGTATGGCCATCAGTTCTAGATGGGTATAAAGTTCCACCTTTTCCACCAGTAAATCAGGACGGAAGAAAAATTTATATAGCTAATGCCAAAGCACTCAATTCTATAACAAGTGGGATTTCTGATTCACAATTTATAAAAGTTATGAACTGTGAATCCGCTAAGGAAATTATGGACAAGCTTATTGCTATCTATGATGGAGACACCAAGGTCAAGAAGGAAATACTCCAAACTCATAGAAGATAATTTGAGAGCCTTAAAATAAATGACGAAGAATAAATTGCAACCTTTTTTCTCCGAGTGGATGAAGTTGTCAACTCACTCAAGGGTCTAGGTGAAAACATTGAAGAAAGTACAGTTGTCCAAAACGTTTTGAGATCACTTCCAAAACGTTTTAATTCCAAAGTCAGTTCCATAGAAGAAATAAAGGACTTGGATACCTTAACAATCGACAAACTTCATGGAATTATGATTGCATATGAAATGAAAAAAGAAATCACAAACACCAAGGAAGTTGCATTCAAGGCTTCAAAAACATCGAAAAAAGGGAAAAATTGCAATTATAGCAGTGACGATTTTGATACTAAAACAGAACTAGCACAATTTGTGAAGAAACTAAGGGTCCAAACTCAAAGGTAAGTATCCCCTCATTTGTTTCAAGTGTGGTAGAACAGGACATTATGTCGCAAAGTGACCTTACAAGCATGATAGCGATGATGAAGAAGAATACAAAAAGAGGATATTCAAGAAGAAAGGGTCAAATAAAAAGAATTTCTTCTCCAAACGAGATGAGTCCGATGAAGAAGAATTCATGATTACAAAGAAAAAACAACTAAAAATACCTTTCTACTCAAAAGGGACATGATGAGTCTGATGAACTTCATCAGACTATGCTAGAAGCAGTGAAGTATTATTCATGGAATTTACAAATGATGATGAATTTGAAAATGAAGGAGAAAATATGGATGAATTACTAATTAGTGTTCTTGAAGAAAATGAAAAATTAAGGAAGAAGGTCATTTCTCTCAAAACAGAAAAGGAAGAAGCAAAAATGAGGGAAGAAGTTTTTGAACAACAAACTAAAAGAAAGAGAATAAAGGTGCGAGAAACTTGAAGTTGAAATTGTCTCTTTAAAGAAAGAGTTAAATCAGGTTAATAACAACGTGCAAAGTTCTCAAACTCTTGATATCATCCCTAATACTCAAATACCTCAACATGATAAGACTAGAATTGGTTTCAAGATGAGTCATCAAATTCAAAGAAGAATGCCAATAAATAAATTCAAAGAAGTTATGCTGACATCATTTGCAATCATCCAAAAGAAGAGAAGTTGTTCCACCTAGAACAAAGATCCACCTACAACAATCCAAGGAATGAAAGAAAGCTATCTCCAAGAAAGAATATTATTTCAAGTCAAGGCTATCCAAACAGGGATCAAACTATCTTTCTTGGTTATTGTTTCTACTTTAAAAAATTTGGTCATCAAGCAAAGCATTGCAAGGCTTATAAGGATAATAGTTGACGAAAATATAAGACCAATAAGTTTCTTAGTTCAAAAGAACAAGGACAATCAAGACCTATAATTCATTTGATCTTTTGGCTAAGTATGATCTATGTTAGGGTCCTATAATAATATGATTCATAATTTTTTAATTGACTTTGATAGTCTTGTAAATATGTACATACCTTGCTTTCTACAAGTTGTCTTCCCATATTTTAAAAAAAATAATTAAAAAAAATGAAAAGAGGGTAAAAGTCCTAAAAGAAAGATCAAAGGACTTGAAAATAAAAGATCAAAAAGAATAAAAAAATGAACCCCAAAAGAGAAAAAAGACATAAAAGTGAGCAAGTCAAAATTCCATTACTATTTACTTTAACTGCAAAAATAATGATTATGTGCAGCTTGCCCAAAATGCCATAATCCATGATGAGTTAAATAGTTTAATCTTAACTTTTTCATGCTTGAATTTCATGTTTTAGATAGAGAATAAAGATATGTCAAACTATTTAAACTTGACAAATCAGTAGATAGTTAGAGAATAAATGAGGAGCTCAAAAGTTTAATCTGAGCCCTTGGATGAAATAAAGTTAGAATTAGATAGTTTATGCTTGAAAAGAAAAATGGATTTAGGGTTGCAAGCTTAAATGCACGCATGTAAATGAAGTAAAAATGTTAGAATAATGATGGGTAGGTAGAAAGAAGTTGTGCAAGGCATGTAATAAAGCATCATCTGGCAAATTACTAATTTCCCCTCCCCCACAACGATCCAATATTCAAAACCTTTAGTTAAAGAGGCTTAGAGCATTTCTCTGACTTCTGTTGGGACCAAACCCAAGGCTTAATGAAAGAGTGGTAAAAGTACTAGATTCCCTTCATGAAAGCCCATTTCCTCAATATATTCACCATTTCCAAAAAATATAATCCCTTTCCTAAGTTAAAACACTTTTTTTTGCTTAGGGAAAGTAAATCCCCTCTTAATTAATTTCATTCCATCCAAAAACACTCAAAAAACCCATAAAATACAATTTATCCTAAGTTTAAGTGTAAATGTTTAAAGGTACAATCATTGTGCTTAAAAAAGTTATGTTACACTTTACTTAGTTTATTTTTTGTATTTTCATTCATTTTAATTCATTCATATTAATTTTGAAATAATGTATTAAATCCTTTAGATTACCCCTTCTCGTATATATATTAGTTCATTTTATTTAAAATACCCCAAAAACCCACTTATTAACTTTTTAACCTATGATTATATTCCCCACGTGATACATACCCGTCGAATCCCATAGGTTAAATTATATATATATATATATATATATATATATATATATATATATATATATATATATATACCCCGCCTATCCATAAAGGTTAAAAACATATTATATAATCCCGCCCTATGATTATAAAACATATGTAAATATCTGATTTGCTATGAAAATATCTCGCGCACCTATCATAATAAAACATTTGTTTTACATTTAAAACTATGTTTTAAACGTTAAAATTTAACCCCTGACGTATATAAAGATCCGGGCCCCACGCCCCACATACCGAACAACTCCCTCGTTTCATCTCCGCCGTTCGCACACATACCCCCATATCCGACGATCCATCAGCGCTATCACATTTCTAAAAGCGCGAACGATAATCATTTCAAGATTTGCGAAATGGGTAGTTTTGTGCCTTTATCTCTCCTCCTCGCGGCGATTTATTACTGGATCGCATTCGATCCAAGGAAACCACTTACTGCTCTAAACCCATGTGGTTATCACCAATGGTATTTTTTCCTTCGGCGCCAAAACCACTTGTCCTAGGATTTGACTAGCATTAAATGTTGAACCCACTTTAAACCTAAAATGTTATAAAACTTCCTATGCGCACAATTAAGCCCTTTTTTCCATTCTCTGTGCATTTTTATCCTCTCGACTGAAGAAACAATCGCCATAGCCCTGTTTTCACGCTCAAAGAACCAGAAATCCATTTGAATTGCTACCAAGACCATTGAATCTTCCAGTTTGCTTCCAAAAGACTTCAAAAGCCATCAGAAACCTCTCTGACACCTCAGAATCAGTTTAAAGACCATATACCTGTGAAAAATAGGTATTCTTCAAAAAAATAACCTCCTGGTCATAAAAAATAGCCATTTCTGAGAAATTAAGCCTTGTGAATTCCATTTACCCATAGGAATACCCTTATTTTACCTGCAAAGAAAGAATTCACTGTAAAATTCTAATAAAACCCTAGTTTGATACTATATCTAGTTTTTAAAGCAAAATTGAATATATTTAGCCTTTACAGACCTTAAAAAGACTTCTAATTTATCCAGAAATCCTTTGCAAATAATCCCAATCTTTTTGTGCCTGATTTGAACCATTTTAAGTCTAGTTTATCCAAAGAAACCCTTGTTTTATCATTTCTTGAACCTGTAAGAGTTTGAAGATCAGTTTGTAACCAAATTTAAAGGTTAAAATCCAAAGAAAGCCAATTTGTGCTTATTTTTATCCACAGACCTCTGTGAAACCAGAAAAACCTTCTATAAACAATTGAATCTTACAGAAGAGTTTAAAAAGCCAAAATACAGAGTTTCAAGCACCCAGAAGGTCTAAAAATGTCAAAATCAAACCCAACAATGACTTCCAAAACCACAGTTGTTGTAAACCCTCTACAACCTCCTGTTATAGACATTGAACATACACCCTTGGCTGATGTGGATTACAAAATAGCTGATCCAGTGATAGAATTTAATCTTTTAGAACTCCACTGTGATGTAGGAGCATCAAGGCCAATTTTCATTTTTAATTATGTAATAAAGGGGGGGTGTGACATTTTAATGGTTTTATTAAATAATTTGTTATTTTTAAATAAAATAGGAGATAAATTATGAAGGTGAGGATTTTGTATATATTCTTTTATTAATTAAAAGGATATGAGAGAAAATAGAATTAGGTAGCAAAATTAGGGAGTAGAAATTCTATGTACGGGACTTTGTTGAGTCCACACCTAAAATGAATTTAAATTAGATTTAGTTGAAGATTAGGTGGAGAGATTTTTGGAATGAATTAAATTCATTATATATGTATAAATATGAGTGGTTTTGTGAGAAGAAACACACTTGAATAGTTGAAGAGCTGAGATAGTTGAGAGTGGAGTGAGTGAGAAGTGGTTTGAAGGGCCAAGAGCCAAAGGCCGCCCAATGTAATATTTGGCCTGAGAATTTTGATATGGTTATATGTAGTTGATTGGAATGGCTCTTTTTGCCTTCGTGTGAATTTAAGTTAAATGTTTTCATGATTTTATTATAGAAAATTTGAGTATTTTCATAGATAGTGAAGCAGTTGTATTCTTATATGCGGGTTCTGCTTTCTAGCAGAATTCATGCATCATTTTGGTATCAGAGCAGGAAAATTTGACTGTTTGAATTTGCAATTATGTATGCTGTATATGGTTTTTTATTACAGGAACGAGTTTGTATGCTGGTTATGCAACTAGATGTGTGATGTAAATGCATACAACAATTGCATCCAGAATTGAAGGGTGCACTTGCAAGAGGGTAACCAGGAAGATAAAGGGGCGGTTGGGAGAAAAATAAAAGTAAGAGGGATAAGTTAATGGACAAACAGTTTATGCGAGACCCAAGTGAGATTACTTGGGAAATGGTGGACAAGAAGCTTAAAGAGATAATTGCTGCTCGAGACGGAAAGGGATAGGAAGGTTTGAGCGAGTTGAATTAGTAACATACCTGATAAGGGTTGCAAAGATCCCAGTGCAGAAGTTAGAGGTTTTGGTCAACGTTGTATCTGCACAGTTGGATGAAATGCGTTCATAATATTCTTGTCATGATGGATAGCTTGGCTCAATACCCAAACATAGTTATGGATGATTAAGTGGAGCACGATGAGAAAGAGACTCAGAAGGGAATTTGCAAATTTATATGGGAATAGATTGTGTGAACATGTCGTTGAGGGTTGAATTGGTTACTCCGTAAGATTTATAGGCTTTTGGATGAGTTCCGCTGAGGGCACTGAATCCATAAAAGTTGAAAAAAGTTGACCATGGATCAAGTTGGGCAACTGATATGCATGGGAATTTGAGGATGTGAGAGGTGTGGATCCGCATGTAAGCCCAGAGTCAGTAGAGAGAGCCCAATGTCATGTAACATTCAACTGTAGTACTTTGGTGTGATTGTTGGATAACCAATTTGTCAACGACGTTGTTTGAATATAATCTGGTCGTGTGAGTGCTTCTTTGAGCATTGATTAGAGCAGAACCGACATTGATTAATTTGCAGTATAAATCGAGTAGCATTGAAGTAAAGCTACAGCCCAGGACGTGAGGAATGAAAGTTAAATCTGCATTCGACCCAAGTTAGTCAACGAAATTTCAATCGATTTGCAAACAGAGTTTCTCCAAGGGAAAGCGGCAGCACATTCCAACAATCCTTCTGTGAATGATTTTGGTTATCGAAAACCGATGCTGAGGAGAGAGTCAAGTGTTGGTGATGTGTTGGGATATGATCTGCCTGTTGAATGTTGGATCACTGGAACCGTGAGAAAGATGCGCAGTGGAAAGAAACCACGGGTTCATTAAATCACAGAGATAAAGTTTTAAATCTGTGCATTTGTAATTCTTTTCAGATTGGATGCCGACCATGTTCGAACCTTGAATAAAGGCATGGGACGAGAACAAAATTGTTAAACAAAATTGATGTAATGAAATGTAGAGAGCAGGATTGAAGGAACCAATTACTGAAATCGGAGATCAAGACGTAAAGGAAGCAGAACCGATGGTCTGTTTAAAGTGCGGAATAAAGATGTTGGATCGATCAAGTGATGGCGCAGTGAATTATGGGCAGCAAAGGTTGAGTCTCAAGGACGTAGATCTAAGCAATAGCATGTGAAAGGGGAACGAGTTGCTAGAAATTGGAAGGCACAGAGGTTAAAAGTTGGAAAATATGGAATTTAGAACTCAGCATGCTATGGAAGGTCTATGAGATGCCGTGAATATTTTTGGAAGTCAATCTGCAGTATTGACTTTAAAATAGAGACACAGTTGAATAGCGATGGAACCGAGTAAATAGAACCGTGAGTAGTGGCGTTCACAGATTTGAATTGAATGTGCAACGTCAGAAGATGGACACAAAAGTTGTTTAATCTCTGTGCGCATTAGGGAAGAATACATTGTAATAAAGGATGCAGAGATTCAGATGCAGAATCATGAAGGGAAAGCGCACATCGATTGCAGAGATTCAAGAGGTAGAATTACTGGCATTGTATCCATAAAGCAGCGTATGGTTTAAAATGGTAAGTTAAATTGTGAGCCCAAGTGTTATTGAAATTCAGATTTATTATTGTTGTGAGAGTTCAATTAGAAATAGCCGAGAAAATGCTGGGTTAGTGAAACCGTGAATCAAATAGAAATTCGATAATGCAGAAGTTTCAATGAGTGCTGAGCACTAAAGAATGATTTGAGGCGCTAAACCGGTGGTATCGACTCACTTGTAAATGATAAATTGAATTGCTATGTGTTAATTGCTGGGACCAAGTATTACTTTGGTGTTGGTGTTGCCGTGAGAATTTCATGAAATGTTTATTGATAATTGTTTATTAACCATTGATGTATGGGTCCGAAACAGCAGTTGTTGGCAATTGAGAGTTAATCCAGAGAAGGAAGAGTCCATTGAATTGGGTCTTGAAATCCAAAGCTTAGTAAATATTCATAACATTTGATTTGGAGATGTGGATATATGTTGGCCGTGGCGCATTTAAATGAAGTTTTGTAAACTTCGAATGTTGGTTCAAGCTCTTTTGAGGTGAGGACGAAATCTAAACCTTTGATTTATGGAAATGTTCTAATGTCGGTTCGATTTAAATTGAAATGGGTATTCCAATGGTTCTATAATCATTGTTTAAGTAATATAGCTTCCACATGTTAAATTGAGATTGCCCAGATTGTGAAAATTGAGGTACATTCTTATTTGGAAAATTGAAGAGAGTGTGTGTTTGTGGGTTTGGTGGGTTTGCCAGATTTCAAATTTTAATGGGGCATTAATTTGAAATGCATTTTTATATGCATTTGAGAGTGTGAATGTGGGTTTGCAGCCCTTTGGGTTACTATCAAGTAACACATGCATGCTAAGGTATGGTTTGCATCAAATTATAGCAAAAAGGTTTCCAGGGTTTGGTCCCAAGACAAAGAGAAGCCAAGCGCAGGAGGAGAAGTTGCATTTTGATGAATGACAAGTGCGAAGGATTGCGGGGAAGTGGCTTAAATGAAGTCCACGCGTGAACAGATGCAGTTCACAAAGGAGGGGAAGATGACTGTTGATAGTCATTTTTGGAGATCTGATAAAGAGTACGAGCGGGAGAAGGCTGAGATAACAATTCACCTTGAATTGTTAATGAAGTTGTTGCAGGAAAATATGAGGAACTAGACACATGGTTGGACCATGAGAAAGAAGGTGAAGTGGCAAAAGCTACACGTAAAGAGGGAAAAGTAGGTAAACATACAGTTGATGGAGGAGCTGAGGAAGCTCGAGAAGATGTTGAATTGTGAAGAACTCAGAGAGGCTGAGTTAAAAATGGATGTTTCCATTTGTGGCCCGGAACATGGCGAAATTTTGGGTGACGAGATCAGTGAGGAGGATATCATGAACTATTGGGATAGTTCAGAAGCATCTAAAGAGGTGATGGCGAGAGAAACAGATGAGGCTATGAAGCCTTGCAATTTTTCTCACAATTTATGTATGTTTGCAGGATGTGCGAAAGGCGGTGAACAGTCTGATGAAACTGTCACAAAGGAGAATGAAATTCTTGAGGTAAAGTCTGGTAGAGAATTCCTTTCAGAGAATGAATGTGTTGATTGGTTACAACAGGAAGAAATCACAAATGACTTCTTGTTTGGGATAAGATAGCAAGTCGAAGCTGTTATGGAACAGGAACAAAGTGGAAATGCTGAAGGAAAATTCCAAGGAGGTAAACAAGTGTATTTTTTTAATGGGATTGCTGACAAAATTTTACAATGTAATGATGTTGAAACCATGAAAATTTAGGAAGATTGCCAGAGGGAGAATGGAAGTAGTGATAAGAGTGAAGGGAAATCTACAGAAGAATTGAATCAAATGAAGGATTCACAACAGCAAAGAGAGATGTCGACTGAAGCATCCAGTGAGACCACAAGGTCTTATGTTTTTAAGACTAATGATTTGTGTGTGATGGCAGGCATATCATAGGGTGTTGGAAAAACTTTGAAGTTTGTTAAAGAAGAAGAGTTGAATCTGAAATTTTTTCAGAATGATGCTAAGATAGCAATATCTCAGGAAGGAATGAAGACAGAGGGGTCTTATGGAAATATTCGGCAGAATATTGAAGCGGGGGAAGGAACATCTGATGATTGGTCAATAGCAAGTGAAGGTATGGAAAATTGTGTAAAATTTCCGAGTTCTACTCCCGTTGAGATTGTTCAGTTATATCGGAAGTTAGATCTCCAGAGGAGAGAGTTGGAAAAGTAGAGGACCTATTTTCGGGGAAAATTGTTGGAAGACACATAACAGGGAAACATTTTTCAAACAGATGATGTGGAGGAGGGACTAACTGATAGTCTCACAGAGGAATTGAATCAGCATATTGATGTGTTGATGGATGAGGGAATTTTAGAACAATATACTGAAATGTTGCCAGCAGTGGAAGGGGCATTGAAGCCTTATGTTTTTTATTCTAACAATTGTTTTGTGAGTACAGGTTTTATTGCCGATGCTAAAGGAGATATGTTGGATCAAGAAATTGAAATAATTAGGAGGATAATGATGAAGATATCCCAGAAGAGGCCAGCAACAGTAAAACAAAGAAGAAGCAGCAAGAGAAAGACAACAGAAGATTGTGAAAGCATAGCGAGTGGGGCGATGCAGCATAAAGTGTGGAGACCTGGAGAAGAACAACAGACAAAAGTAGCGACAAATGGAAAGTTGCAGCACAAGATATGGGATCCAGGCAGACAAAGATCTGAACACATGATCAAGCGATCATGATTAATTTCAACCTTGGGAGTCTGATGCAGGAGCATCAAGGCCAATTTTCATTTTTAATTATGTAATAAAGGGGGGGGTGTGACATTTTAATGGTTTTATTAATTAATTTGTTATTTTTAAATAAAATAGGAGATAAATTATGAAGGTGAGGATTTTTTATATATTCTTTTATTAATTAAAAGGATATGAGAGAAAATAGAATTAGGTAGAAAAATTAGGGAGTAGAAATTCTATGTACGGGACTTTGTTGAGTCCACACCTAAAATGAATTTAAATTAGATTTAGTTGAAGATTAGGTGGAGAGGATTTTGGAATGAATTAAATTCATTATTTATGTATAAATATGAGTGGTTTTGTGAGGAGAAACACACTTGAATAGTTGAAGAGCTGAGATAGTTGAGAGTGGAGTGAGTGAGAAGTGGTTTGAAGGGCCAAGAGCCAGAGGCCGCCCAATGTAATATTTGGCCTGAGAATTTTGATATGGTTATATGTAGTTGATTGGAATGGCTCTTTTTGCCTTCGTGTGAATTTAAGTTAAATGTTTTCATGATTTTATTATAGAAAATTTGAGTATTTTCATAGATAGTGAAGCATTTGTATTCTTATATGCGGGTTCTGCTTTCTAGCAGAATTCCTGCATCACACTGCTGGAGTCTTGAAAAATCATTAGATCAAGAAGATGAAGTCCAAATTTGGGAGTCAAATCTACCCAAGTATGTAGGCTCACATACTCATCAATGTCCAGAAGTCATCAGGTTGTGTCAATCCTATTATTTACCTGAACAAAGAACCATGGTTAATGATAATAAAGAAATATTATTTACCATTACTATAGAGTCAATTAACCTAATGCTTCAGCTCAAACCAAATCCCAATGCAATTCCCTTATCCATAGAAGCACTCACAAAGCTCTACATTAATCTGGACTTTCCTAAAAGGTTTCAGATTTTCCAAAATTTCATGTCTGCCTATGTTGAAATCCCAAAACTAAACCCTCCTTATTATACTTCCAAATTTCCTGAAGGGTCAAGGCATGTCATCTCTATGTTATCCTTCATCCTAGGTTATTTTACTGATGAGCATACAGATGAGTCAATTATAGGTTTCCTATCCACTTTTGTACCAGGGCAACCTCCTTCTGTTATCTACAATTATGTTGAATACATAGTTGATAATATCCATGATCATCTTGTGAAATTGCCAACTGAAGGAGTTTTTAGATATTCATCCTTCCTTTTTCATATGTTCCTATATTTTCAAGCAGATAAGTTCCCTATAAATATTCAGAAGCTGAATGTAGAGGGAAATCCATTGTCAATCATCTTTTGGACATCTTTGATCAGAAAAGAGTCCACAGAGTTCAATTATGCAGATTTTACATATTCGTTTATTCATCCATTGGTTAATATGCTTACAAATAAGGTACAACCAAGAATCAATGATGAGATAAATAAAATTCTACAACTATCAGAGCAAAGTAGAACTCGGGATTGGTACTTATATCAGAACTATACAGAAATCAGAGTTTTGGGTCAAATCTTTTACCCTATAAACTACCTAAGTATGTGTCAATGAGAGTGTTTGCCTTGGAGTACATCAGGCAAATACTAAATTCAGATTCTGTTAACTTCTTAGCTACGAAGAAGAAGACTCAATTTAAGTTGAAGAATCAGGTAGGACCATTCATTTGCAATCACAAATATGCGAGAATAGAGGCAGCAAAACAGTTGTTGGAATACAAATTTGAATTTAGTTTCTCATGGAATTATGATCCTCAAGAAATTCTAAGTAAAATGAGAGTAAAATGAAAATTGACCCCTTATATACATGATAAAAGGCCAGAGATTGAACAATTTGCTAATCAAGCAGAGTGGTTAGAAAATACCTTGGTAGAACTAGTTAAACAGGGTGATACTAGTCACACCTTGAAAACTGTGAATCAAGAAGATAAAGCTACCAAAAGAGTCAGAGAAGAAGGTACCTACACTGTTGAAACAACTACAGAGACTAGGTTTAAACTTAGATATAATAAAAAGCCTAAGCTCAATCCAGTTGATAAAGAAAAAGAGACCATAAAAGTGGAAGATATAGATGTTCCAGAGACAAACACAGATGTTGCTACAATCATTATAAATGAGCGGGAAAAGGATACTTCAGACACACAAATGGTTGAAAAACAACAAAATGTGGAAGCATCCTCCTCACAGCCAACAGAGGATAAAGATATGGACATGAAGGAGAAATATAAGCAAATAAAGGCCAAGAATGAAGAAATAAAAAATGATATTTATTCTCAGTATTTAAAACAAACACTAGGGATCCAGAATAGAATTTTTTCAGCTTTTGATTATTCAAACAAGAAGTTGATTATGTCAGTACTTCAACCAACAATCAATAAACCCAAAAGAGCAACAGATTACAAGAAAATTGACCTTGAAGTGCCTACAGAAAGTATCCATGCATTAGATCAGATTGAGTTTCACAGACAAACTTCTGAGATGCTTTATTCTACCATGACTACAAAGGAAATGAGTGCCCAAAAGCTCCAGAACACAATAATAAATATGAGAGATCAAATTAAGGTTGAAAAGGCTTCCTCATATGCTAAAGAACTTAGAATTAAGTCTTTAGAAGAATTGGTTATTAAAGTAAGATATGATCCTGCCGATGTAAAAGTTGCAGAATAATTGGTGAAGAAAAAGAATGTTGATATTGTAGCACTTAGAAAACAACTCAAGCTTCCACCAACAGAACATCCACAAGCCAAGGAAATTGTGCAAGAGGCAAGCCAAAAATATGATATGATGAACTTGATTTTACAATTGAAAGCTCACATTAAAGAGATGGAAATCCAAATGGACAAGCTTGTCCATATAAGAGAAACTACAAAAGCACAAGAAGTTCCTACAGTAATTCCCATGGAAACTACAGTTGTGCCTTCAACTTTGGCAGAAGAGTTGGCACCAAAAGTACCACTGGCAACACCTGTGTCAGTGACATCTTCTACTACCTCAGCTACAGAGTCATCTACATCAACAGTGCAGCCAACAGATGAAGCCAACAAGTTTATCAAAGCCACGGAGGAAATGTCACTTCAAACCAATGAAATCAATAGGTTGAAGAAAATGATTGAAAATCTGGAAGACACTAAGAAGCTGGCCCAAATTAATGCCAAAACCCATGAACAAAGGGCTAACAGGTTGAATGTTGAGTTGAAGAATTTACAAAAGGATTTAACTTTGAAAGAACCAATGTCCTATGTGAAGAATCAACTATGGACTAAAATCATTGAATCCATCAATGATGTTTGGCCATCAATATAGGTAATATATGAGCAAAAGGAATTACTAAAGGCAGCTCAAGAGGAGATTCAGAAAACAAAGGATGAACTAGGTGCCAAACCTGAAGAGGCCCTAGAAATCATCAAATTTCTCAACAGTAAGAACATACAAGAATTGGATGAGATAGAAATTACTTGCAAAATGGAGACAATCCTTGAAATAAGAAAAGTAATTTCAAAGAGAAAATTGATGAAACGGCTAGAAGAAAAGTGTTCAACATGAACATAGCCATAACCAAATTTATGGTTAAATTTGAGATCTTAAGGCAAAAAGGTTTGCCAAAAATCCTTGTTCTTAATGATAAACTCATGCCACAAGAAGACTACAAGAAGAAGATTAGAGATCATGCAAAAGAGCAGGTAAACAAAACAGAAGGACAAGGAATTCCTACAGGAAAGGTTTTACATAAAAGATTTAAAGACTTGTTTTATCTACAGCATGAGATAAAACACTTATTTGTAGTCAAACCAACATTTGCTAGATACACAGAGGCAGATGAGAACTTTAGGAAGTTGAAAAAGATCAAAATTCCTGATGAAGAATTTTGGGGAAAAATAACAGACTTACTATAAAAATCAAATTGCAGTGAAGATGATAAAAAGACGGTTTGTTTTTTTTTACACAATGAAAACAGAGTTTACAGCAGTAAATAGTTAAAATAGTGTTTAAAGTGTATAAGTGATTAAAGAGTATCAGAAATAAAGAGTATCAGATAAATGATAAGATTGCAAAACAGATCAAAATATCTTTGTCAGCGTTAGAGATAGCAAGGCAGCCAGCTACACCTAATCCAAAATAGTAGTTCTATTTTATTTGGATAAATAGGACAACTTGCTAGTTGTTAAGCAAGTTGTCACTATATTGTTGGAAAAGATATTTTTATTTCCTTAGAAAAATCCTATGATCATTCTAGGATATTTTGTAAACATTTTTGTATAAATACTTCAAACTTTGAAGTATTATTGTGGAATAAATTGCTGAAGATTTCTATAGTCAATATTTCTGTACCTGAAGGCTTTTTGTAGCAAGTTTAAGTAGCAGACTGGATCAAATCATCTAGCATCATATTTCAGGATTCATGTGATGAGCCATTGAAGTGAAGTACTTTCTACTGCCTTTGTTTATCTTCTTATGTTTTACATGCATCCATATATGTGTTCTAAATTTGAATGATAAATTAGGAATATTATTTCAGGATTTGTTAAAAGCACCCTGTCTTTAACTATTTATCATTTTTATTTTTTCTGCTGATTTCCAGAGTAGGGAATCCTTAATTTCTCCCTCTTTCGAATGACCCATGTCTTCTTCCTTATCCGGATCAAAGAATCCCTTATTGCTCTTTATCTCGATCAAACCACTTCACCAATCAGCCTTCCAAGATCTTCAATGACTTGTCTATCTTGCCCTGAAAATATTTGACTTTTTGACCTTGATCCTAGTCCTGTCTGCCTGACATTTGACTCCTTAGCCCAATGGAAAAACATATTTATCACTATCCATCTTATTAAGTGATTTTTCTCACCAAACCAAACCAAAACCAAATCTTAAAACCAATTTGCACATCATAACTAGCCTAATATCATATAATTAAAACAAAATTAAATCTTAAAGAGAGAGCCCTCTCTAAACCCTAGGAAGGCTAGATCATAGAGTTTAAAATTTGGTCTGTGGTTACCTCTAATGTTTCTAGACTTTAAATCAAAATCTCACAACTTAAGAATTATTAGAGTGATAACAATCTAGAATGTTCAAAATGAAATAATTTAGGTCATGATGCACAAAATTGTCCACTTATGTCAAAAAGGGAAGATTTGAAAAAGGGGGAACCCACTACAGATAAATGTGGTCTAACATTATGTGCACAAAGTGAAAATCAATGGTTTGTAGAGAGTGGTTGTTCAAGACACATGACAGGTGACCAAAAAAAGTTTTATCTCATTAAATAAAAAGGATGGAAATGTATCCTTTGGAAGTGGATCTGCTAATATTGCCAGAAAAGGGACAGTGGCTCTTGTTAATGGAGAGGGAAAAGCACAAAACGCACTACTAGTAGAAGGGCTCAAACACAATCTTCTGAGTGTTAGCCAAATTTGTGACCAAGGACATAATGTTATTTTCAGTACTAAATATTGTGAGATAAGAAAATCCTCTTCAGGAGAACTTGTGGGAAAAGGATTAAGAACACCAAATAATGTATACATTTTGAGTAAAATTCAAGAAGAAAAATGCTACATGAGTCAAACAAATGAAAGTTGGTTATGGCACAAGTGATTGGGACATCTAAATTTTTACAATTTGGTCAAAATCAGCAAAACAAGTGCAATAAGAGACATTCCAAAAATTCTAAAACTGGAACAAGTTGTTTGTGGCCCATGTCAACATGGAAAGCAAACTAGGACTTGCTTCAAGACAAATAAATTCTCAACATCAAAGCATTTGGAGATCCTACATGCAGATTTCTACAACCAGAACTCCAGCTCTACAAGGTGAAAGGTACTTTGCTCTATTTGTAGATGACTATACTAGAATGATGTGAGTATTCTTTATAAAATTTAAATACGAAGCTCTTGAATGTTTTAAGAATTTCAAAGCTCTTGTGGAAAATGAAAAAGAATAAAAAATCAAGTGTCTTAGAAACGACAGAGGAGGAGAATTTACTACAAATAAATTCAATGATTTCTGTAAAACATATGGAATCAAAAGAGAACTTTCTGTTGCTAGAACTCCTAAACAAAATGGAGTAGTTGGAAGAAGAAACAGAACTATGCAAGAAATATCGAGAACAATGTTATTTGCAGCCGATTTGCAGGCCAAATTCTGGAAAGAAGTAGTTGGGGCAGCAGTGTATACCTTGAATAGAGCTCAACTCAGACAAAATAATGATAAGATTTTGTATGAATTATGGAAAGGAAGATTTGCTTCAGTAAAATATTTTAGAATTTTTGGAAGTAAATGATTTATGAAGATCAATGATGACTCACTAGGAAAGTTTGATTCTCGTGTTGATGAAGGAATATTTCTTGGATATTCTACAAGGAGGAAAGCATACAAATGCTACAATAATCGATTACGAAAGGTAGTAGAAAGCATTGATGTAAAGATTTGACGAGGCAATTCCAGAAAAGGAAATTTAAGTCCTTGAAGAAGATCCTATTCTTGATGAATCTGAAGAAGATACAACAAAGGAAGAAAAGGATCAAGAATGTCAAAAGGAACCATCTCAAACTCCATCGAAAGTAAAATTCGTTCAAAAACGCCATCCAAAAGAATAAATTATTGGTAATGTAGATGATGGAATACAAACCCGAAGAAGGATGACAAAAGCACCAAGAAAGGATGGTGTTGCCCTACTATCTATGATAGAACCAGAAAACTTTGCTCAAGCCAGTAAGGATCCTCATTGGGTGAAAGCTATGGAAGAAGAAATGTATCAAATCGAAAAGAATAAAACATAGGAATTAGTACCTCGTCCAAAGGATAAAAGTATTATTGGAACCAAGTGGGTGTTCAAAAAAAAATGAATGAAAATGGACAGATCATTAGAAATAAGGCAAGGTTAGTTTACAAAGGATACTCACAAATTGAAGGAATTGACTATGAAGAAACTTTTGTCCCAGTAGCTTGATTGGAAACTATAAGAATGTTTTTTGCATTTTCTTATTCAAAAGGTTTCAAAGTTTATCAAATGGACATGAAATCAACATTTCTAAATGGTGATCTAAAGGAAGAAGTTTACATGGAGCAATTGGAAGGGTTCGATCTAGCAAAAGGAAAAGATTTAGTTTGCAAATTAGAAATGGCGTCATATGGATTAAAAAGGGCTCCTAGAGCTTGGTACGCAAGATTGGATCATTATCTATAATGACAAGGCTTCAAAAAGGGGGTGGATGGAAGTAATCTCTACATAAAATAGTCAAGGATAGACTACTAATCACCCTTGTATATGTTGATGATCTAATTTTTGTTAGCAATAATGATGAGATAAATCATGAATTTGCTCAAAAAATGTCTAAGGAATTTGAAATGTCTATGATTGGAAAATTACCCTATTTCCTTAGACTACAGGTAACTCAAACTAAAGCAAGTATGTTCATGTCCCAAAAAAAATATATTAGAGACATGCTTAAAAGATATGGGATGGAAGAATGTGTTGTTATGAGCACACCAATGACTACAGATTGCAAATTAAGCAAAGATGATGAATCCCCTTCAGTAAATGCAACTCTTTACAGATCAGTAATTAGAGTTCTTTTATACTTAACTGCTTCACGACCCGATATTATGCAAGCAATAGGAATGATGGCAAGATTTCAGTCAACTCGTAAGGAATCCCATCTGATGGTTGTTAAAAGAATTCTCAAATATTTGAAAGGTACTCCTAATTTTGACCTATGGTATCCCAAGAGCACAACCCTTACTTTGACAGCATACACTGATGTCGATTGGGCTAGAAGCATATATGACCGAAAAAGTGTAAAGGAAATGCATTCTGCGTGGGAAACTGTCTTCTATCTTGGCTCAGCAAAAAGTAATCATCTATATCTCTTTCTACAGTTGAAGTTGAATACATAGTTGTTGCCGATTGTTGTACTCAAATATTGTGGATGAAGGAAGCTTTGAAAGATGTCAACATAGAAACTAATCAACCAATCACTATCAATTGTGACAACACCAGTACCAGCAGTCTTTCAATGAATCTGGTAATGCATTCAAAGACAAAACAAATCCCAATCACATTCCATTTCCTCCGAGAACAAGTTGCAGAGCAAAACGTCAGATTGGAATATGTCAATACAAAGGAACAAATTGCAGATATTTTCACAAAGCCCCTAAAAGATGAGAAGCATTTAAATATCTTCGGCAAAAAATTGGGGTCATTTATCTTGCATCACATTAGAGCAGCACATTGACAAGAAAAAAAAGAAACACCATGACAGGGGGAGCATAATATGAAGAAGTCGCCATTGATGTCAAAGGGGGAGAGAACATCGAAAGACAAAGAGTATTGCCATCAATGACAAAGGGGGAGATTGTTGAGAGTTTTCATTGATGTCAATAAAATGGCCCTAATCCTAAGATTTATCTCTATCCATAACCCTAGTCCTAATTCTTTCCTTGTCCTGACCTTTTTTCCTATTCATGAAAACCTAACCCTATGTTCATACCTACAAACCCTAAGAGAAAGTCCTAAGTTGAGCATTGATTGAAAACCCTAGGCGCCAAAGGAAAAACCCTAGCATTTTTAAAGATAACACCCTTGCCATAAACCCTAGCTGTTTCATGAACAAAAGTTGGCTAGCAAACGCTAACCATGAAAAACCCTAATACTAAGTCTTAAAAACCAAAAAAAATATTTATGAAAAATTATTTTTCTTTCCATAACTTACTATTCCACAACCCTCTATTAAACAAATTATTGAATATCAAAAATGAATTCTTTTATATAAAACCACATATGCATTCCATTGACAATATTGGTCTGCTCCACAAATTCAAATGTCGGCTACAGGTCGGATTTTTTTATGACGTCCATTCAAGGTTACATGCATATGTATATGATCCGATGGGTTGAAGATGAAGCCAATACACAGTTCGGATAAAAGAACAACGTGAAGGAAAAAGTTCACAACTCGTGAACTTACAGGAGATGGAATCTATAATTGTTGATTTGTGGAACACTCACGGTGGCATCATTTTTGCAAGCCTAAACTCAAATATATGAAAAACCATTTCAACTTGTTTCAGGAATGTTTAATTGATAACCTGTGATGATGTTTCAGTGATTCGATAACCTATTCAGTAATCAGACTTAGACGTGCGGATTCGATTTAGTGAAGAAGTTCTTTCTTTTGTGGTTGTTTTTTTTTGTGCTACTCATCCTGCTTTCTACGAGAAGGTTTTTGATCTCTTTGTGAAGACTTCAAACCTAATTAAAACAGAAAACCTCACCTTTATGGAGAAATAATAATTTCAGACTTGGGCATATTATACTTCTGTTCGGATACCTCAATACCCTCGGATCTGTGGGCAGGACTTTCAGACCCGTAGCTTCGGAACCTGTGAAAGATCAGAGCTTGGACAAGTGTGGAATTACTCAAAGCATTTCAAACCAAGGAAGATCATGTTCCTTCTGTGTTTAGGCTCTTTTGGACTACAGATCTCAGATTGGAGACCTTGTGATGTTTGGACAGGAGAACATTTCAAACTTTTATGCAAAGTGGACCTCACACTTTGAAGCAGTGAATTGTATAGTGATTCCAGTCTTCTCTTGTGAATAGAAGCAGGCTTGAGTTGACATTAGGGGCAGTTACTTTGGAGCATTTTCTTGAAGAGACCTTGAAGGATTGGCACCCCAAAACCACCTGAGAACAAGGATTGGAGTCCTTAGGGTTGAAGCCCTAAAACCACCTAAGAACAAGGAACAGTCCTTAGGGTTGGGGTCCTAAAAATTGATTTTACAAGTTGGAGCTTGTAACCATTGTAAAAAGGATTGTGGAGCAACAAAGCTGTAGGCTTGTTGACTTAATTGTGAAATACAAAAGAGGTATTTGTAATAATAATATATTATATATAAAATGTATAAGAGATGATGAGAAATGTTACAATGAGGCCTTGCTTATATACCTATGCAGGTGACCTTTCATGACTAGGCATGTCTTTTAGATATGCCCTTTCACTAACTTAATGACTACTTACATAATCCTTAATTAACTATTTAATAATTATATTTATTATATTCGTTATGAATTATATTCATAACATTGCCCCTTCCTTCAAAAGCTTTGTCCTCAAAGCTTATAGTTGACAGTTTTCTTCAGTTCAAGTCCTTCATTTTCTTTCGTCATTTTATATATATATATATATCAACTTTTATTTATTTATTTGTTATGAATTGGCCCTTCCTTCAGAACTTTGTCCTCAAAGTTTTATGGATAATAATTTCTTCATCTTGTTTTTTTTTAATTTATTAATCTAATTAATTAAAATTATTTAATTAATTAAATTAATATATAATATAACTTTACTATATGTATCCTAACCAAACTTTAAATGTCTTGCCCAACCTTTAATAGGATACTTTTATTTATATGGAACTTTATAAAACTGATTATAAAATAACTTTATATTTTAATAAAGTTACTTATATTAGATTTATAAAGTTTTTTAGATTTTAAATTAATTAAATTATTTTTTTACGTCAGTTGTATCTATAATTTTATTTTTTTAGTTATGGATGGTCATCGTACACGTCCGTACGGTCATGTCTACACACGCGTCCATGCTGGATGATTTGTGGTTGATATCTTTGCATTTTTTTAACTTAATATATCGAGGGCAGGCTTTATTATCATCTATAAAAGGCTCCAAACAGACAATACATCTTTCTGCTCCCTTCGAGTCTTGACCTACATTTCCTTTATCTGCTGGTTTGGGTATAAATCGCTGGGCGAAAGCTCCAAGTTCATCTGCCCAAACTTTTAATGGTGGTTTCTGTGCTAACTCATCAAATTTATGTTGAGTGACATCCAGCAAATCCACTTCTTGGTGCAATAATGTGAAGAGATTGTGGTCTTCCTCTTTTCGGGTGGAACTACCTTCTTTTTCTTGTTTTGAACTGGAACTGCCTTCACGTTCTGGTTTTGGGCTTAGACTTCGTTCCCATTCTGGTTTTAGTTTCAGACTGCATTCCTTTTTTGGTTTTGGGAATCTTCCTGATGATACAACCGGAGAACTATTGGTGCTTTCAATACCGTTGGAGTGACTGCTGATATTTTGAGTAATGGTTGACCCAATTTCGCTTACTGAGGGAGAATTTGTTGACAAAATTTCGCTTATTTGGGAGGAATTTTCGTCACCACTTGACATCGATGGTATTGTTATACCTTTGCGCTTATAGTGTTTATGGGTGACGACAGGAAGCACGATGCAGATGATTATTTGGATCATGGCTTCTGTCACTTGTGGTACCTTGCTTTTTTCGTTTTTATTTATGCAATCCAACATATTATAGTAATCTGTTATAGCATGTGTCAGATTACCATATTTTCTTACTGTGTCTGCTAAGTCTCTGGTTCTTTGAACGTCAAACCCTTCAAGAATCTCTGTCATGAAAGCCGCAAATTTAACGCTTTCAGATGCATCTGTAAGATTCACATCACCTTCAATCAGGAAATCAATTTCTGGATTCCACACCTTCGAGATTGGATCAACTTTCGGCCATTGTTGCTCTTCGGTGACTCATAGAAGGAACCCATGATAGTGGGATGCTCAGCATGTATGGTTGGAGAAGACCTCGCTAGACTAAGCTTATCCATCATATTTTCACCATCAGGAGTGCGTGATTCACGTGCAACACGTGCTAACTTGGCTTTTCGATTATTCAGCCAATTCTTGAGCTGAGAGGTTGTGAGGTCTGAACTTCCAAGATCCCTAAGTTTTTCTGTCCACAAATGTAATAAATGTCCATTTCGCTGCATCTCTCGCTCATCCTGAAGAGCAGTCTCAATTAAAGCAATCTGCTTGTCATTCATAACATTCCACCTTCTTTTCTTTGGTTGTTTGTCTTTCCCAATGCTAGTATCTACTCTCTCAGATGCTTGTGACATCACTCCTGCAACTTCATCTTCCTTTTCACCATCTACAAGATTTTGATTATCCTCAGATTCCCTTAATAGCTCATCAAAATAGCCTTTATCTGTTAATATGGAATTCTCATTATTTATAAATTCAAGCATATTGTCCTCATGATCAATTTCTGCAGCACTTTCTACTTCACTTTTAGTATTACTATTTATGCCTTCGTTTCTGTTCTCGTCTATATCAACAATTTCATTCACAAGATTTGTGTGCTCAATTTTACTTTCCTTGAATTGATCTACCTCCTGAATATCTCCCATCTACAACGTCTTATTTGCGTCCATTAATTCGTAATTTTCTTCATTATTATGATATTATTCATTTTCTTGTTTGTCAAGATAGTCTTCTTCCACATTATCTTCATCATCATCAATTTCAGCTACTTCAACAGATTCCTGGCTAGTAGGCTCATCTTTGTTTTTAAGATCACCTTCATTATAATTTGAAATTTTCATAACTTGATCTTTTGCGGAATGTAGTGATTCTTCATGATTATCTTCTGAATTTTCTGAATCGGTTGAATTGTTCTGTTGACTATGTTCAATATTCGGGAATATTGGTTTTTGCATTAGATTAATCTTGTCCAAAATGGTGTTTATCTTCTGCATTGCTTTGTTATGATTGTCTATGGCCTCGCTATGATTTAGCCAAATTTGTCTTTCTATCCGATCTGTTGTGTTTTGAAGTTTTTTGATGTTGTCAGAATTTCCTGTAACCTTATCCTCAAGATTGATTAATCTTTTAGTGAATTTATTGGAATTATTATTGATCATACTCTCAAGATCGATCAACTTTTTGTTGAAATCGTCCATCGTCATTGATGAAAACATCGAGTGGCAGCGATTTCGAGGCATCGCATGTAACAGCTGAAGGCAGCCAACAGTGGCATAGGTGCTTCCTTCCAGGTGAGAAGATCGCTGCTTTGATACCAAATGGAGCAACAAAGTTGTAGGCTTGTTGAGTTAATTGTGAAATACACAAGAGGTATTTGTAATAATAATATATTATATATAAAATGTATAAGAGATGATGAGAAATGTTACAATGAGGCCCTGCTTATATACCTATGCAGGTGACCTTTCATGACTAGGCATGTCTTTTAGACATGCCCTTTCACTAACTTAATGACTACTTACATAATCCTTAATTGACTATTTAATAATTATATTTATTATATTCGTTATGAATTATATTCATAACAGATTGGTGTCTTTATCTATATTTTAATAAAATTCCTTTTCTTTACTTTCTGGTCTTTAATTATGAAAAATTTTAACTGGCATTTATAATAACAATTGAATGAAATACTGATTCATCCCCCTCTCAGTGTTTCAAAAGTGGATTCAATCAAGGAAAATTTGATTCCCTACATATCCACTCAAGACACCTCAAAGAAAATGTATGAAGCTCTTTCCAAACTATTTACAATCAAAAATATTGGCCAAGTAGCAAGCTTAAGAATGAGCTTCGAACTATCAAGATGGCAAAGGATGATACTATATCTTCATATTTTGTGAGAATCTCCCATTTAAAAGATGAACTCCAAGCAATTGCTGAAATTGTTCCTGATAAGGAACTTGTAATATCAGCCATACTAGGATTACCCAAATCTTGGAATGCTTTTGTTGTTGGTGTTAATAGTTGGAAAGAAGCTCCATCTTTTGAAGAATTATGGTTTGTTGATTTGTGATAGAATCAAATGTGCTCTAAGTCTCAAAATTTGTGGAGAGGCTTAAACGCATGCATTACAGATAACTTAGAATTTTTTTTAGAAAATTCCACCCAGAAACAGTTTTATAAGAAAAAATTAATTATTTTTAATAGGGAACCTACGTCTAACTGAGGAAATTAAAATAATTACTGAGCATTAATGTAAATTGTGGGTGAAACTTCTAGAAAAAGCAAATCAAGTCTAATATAATCTTAGTTGTTGATTGGAGATCTAATCTCAGTCGTTGAAGTCTCGACGAGGAGACTATAAAGGAAGACTTGAGGGTCATTTGTAAGAGACACCGAAAGGATCAAGTAATCAAATTTTCTGAAGTGAGCAGTGCTCAAGACGAAAAACAGACCTAGGTGCTTCTTCATTATAGTGAGGGGTAGAGACAGTATCCGGAGAGAAATATTTCTCAGTCGAAGAATCATCAGCAAAGAAGGGCAGAGAGAGATCCAGTAGTTGTTGCGTAGAGCCAGAGAGGTTGACATAGAGCCACGCAAAGCCACGTAGGGCTACGCAGAGGGTCAGAGGAAATCCAAGGGTTTGCTGAAAGGTCAATTTCAGAAGTTGGAAGCCGGGGTGTGAGACCGGGAGGCAAAGATCGGATTTCTGTAGATTAAATCGATTCACCAGCTGAGTGACACAGTGTCTAGAAAGGTTGACGCTACGACTGCGCAGAGCCTGCCAGAGGCACATCATTCAATGGTCGGATCAACCGAGATTTCCAGTGATAGAGTGAGGTAACCTCACCAATATTTCTGTTAGTCATATTCTCTGTGACTATATTTTTTAGTGAGACAATCAGAGATGTATTCAAACATTGCTACTGCTTAATAATAAAACCCTCAGATCTGATGCACCGGTTTTTGTGCATTGGGTTTTTTCGGGGAGGTTTGTCCAAAAATAATGGTGTCCCATGTGTGTGTTATTTCTCTTGCTCAAATTTCTGTTTTCACTTGTAATTTAATTAAGTGAAGGCTTCTTCAGTAATTGCTTTGATATTTTCAGAAGTAATCTGCAAATATCTTGTTAAATCTAATTTACAAGTAGGAGAAGTAGTTTAGTTTGTTGCAGTAGGGATTCCAGATCTAGATCTTGGAATTTTCACAAGGTATTAGAGCATTGATTGTGAAACAGGAAGAGCAGATCCAGCACTGAGTCGGAGGACGAAGAGCTGCAGAAAGCAACAATTCAAATCCCCAAAAAGGGATTGCGCAGTCCAGGCCAGGAGAGCTGAAATTTCTAGGAAGGTCTCTCTCTAAGTGAGTCGAAAGAGAGGTAAGACTTCCAAATCGGAATTTTACCGAGCCAAAGGGAGCAGCGCAGAGCTGGTGGGATGCATTTTCTGCAGGCAGATCTTGATTTTGTCAAGCAAAAAGTGTCAGAAGAGGAAGAAGCATCACAATGATGGAATTTTCTTCCTCGAGAAGTTCCTAGCCAGGGAATTTCAGTTTTTCCAAGATCTGAGTAGCAGATCCGGACAACAGATCTTCGAGCTCCACAAGGAGTGCGTAATCCTGTCTAGTGTTGCACAGAGGGGGAAAGAAGAGAAGCAAATTTGACACATTTTGACAGCCATGGCAGCTCACGGGCTTAGAGATTAGGACCGGTTGGAGGGAGCCTCCAACTACGTGATCTAAAAGGCAAGAATCACTTGTGTTCTAGATGAATATGATCTCAAGCTCTTCATGATGAACACTGTAGTTGTCCCTATAGATCTAAAACCAATGAAGCAGTACAATGCTGATATGGCGAAGGCAAAAAGGCTGCTTTTGGATGGAGTCAAAGATCACATAGTGTCCCATATAGCCGACAAAGATACTGCCACGCAGATGTGGGAAGCCTTAACCATGCTATATGAAGGATCTTCCGAGCAACAGAAGATGTAATTGGAACAACAAATAAGGATGGCGCAGATGCGAAAAGGAGAGCACATTGTTTCGTTCCTGACTAGGCTTCCGGAAATCCATGACCAACTTGCAGCTGTAGGGTCTACCCCTTCTCCTACAGCGATGGTGAGACTAGATCTTAACGCAGTCGCTAAGGATTGGCAAGTATTTGTCCAGAGTATCCTGGGCAGAGCAACCTTGCGAGATTGGGAAGAGATGTGGCTTGCTCTTTAGCAAGAAGAGCTAAGGAGAGACTTGGTCAAGTGCAAACTTGATGGTAGCAGTGGCAGTGGATCGAAGGTGAAGCAGGAGGAGGAATAAAATGTAGCCCTTGTGTCTAAAGGGCAGCAGGAGCAGCAAAGACGTAAGAAATATGTCTCGAAGATCAAGTGTTTCAAGTGTGCTGAACTTGGTCACTACGCTTCCCAGTGTCCTTTGAAGCAAAAGGACAAGGACGAGAATCACGATCCGAATAGTGCCCACGCATCTCTAAGAGGGAGATGGGGTGACTTTGAGTTGTAAGTTTTTAGGAACTTCAGTTGGGAAGGATCCTTGAGGAGTCCACCTCTTGGATCATATCTTGCTACAGGTGCCAAAGATCAGCGGTAGCAGGCTGGAGGAGTTTTCAGTAAGTGCAGAGGAGTGCAGAAACAACATCTGCAATAGTTAGCAGCGCTAACATCTGAGCATCAGAGAGCAGAGTTGCAGTAGCACAGAGGGACGCAGTGCAGAGCAGTAGTAGCAGTGCAGTTCTTCAGAGGGACGACGTGGGTAGCACCAATCAATGTTTCAGCATCGAGATGCATCCTAAACACTTGTTTAGATTCATGGATGTTTTTCAGTTGCTTCTCTCAGCAGCTGATTTGCAGTGCAGAGTTAGCAGTGGCAGTGCTAGCAGTAGATGCAGCATTTGAGAGGGAATTGCAGTATGGATGCAGTGTTGATTATGGCAGGGTCAGCAGTAGTACAGTGCAACAACAACGCAGTGATTGATGGGTAGCATATCATACATCTTCAACGTAGAGGGAGATGCTTCAGAGTTAGAGCAGTGTGCAGTAGGGCATATCTGTTAAAGCACATTCCTCGCTAAGAGGGAGTGTTGTTTTGTGATATCATCAGATGTGATCTAAGTATCAAACTTTTTGTAGAGGCTTAGACACATGCATTACAGATAACCCAGAAGTTGTTTTGGAAAATTCCACCCAAAAACAGTTTTATAAGAAAAAATAATTATTTTTAATAAGGACCCTAAGTCTAACTTAGGAAATTAAAATAATTAATGAGTATTAATGTAAAGTGTGGGTGAAACTTCTAGAAAAAACAGATCAGGTCTAATATAATCTTAGTCGTTGATTGGAGATCTAATCTCGATCGTTGAAGTCTCAACGAGAAGACTATAAAGGAAGACTTGAGGGTCATTTGTAAGAGACACCAAAAGGATCAAGTGATCAAATTTTCTGAAGTGAGCAATGCTCAAGACGAAAACTAGATCTAAGTGATTCTTCATTGCGGTGAGGGGCAAAGACAGTATCCGGAGAGAAATATTTCTCAGTCGGAGAATCATCAGCAGAGAAGGGCAGAGAGAGATCTAGCAGCAGTTGCATAGAGTCAGAGACGCTGACGTAGAGCCACGCAGAGGGCCAGAGGAAATCCAAGGGTTTGCTAAAAGGTCGATTTTAGAAGTCGGAAGCCAGGGTGTGAGAGTAGGAGGCAGATATCAGAATTTCTATAGATCAGATCAATTCACCAGCTAAGTGACACAGTGCCCAGAAGGGTTGACCCTGCGAATGCACACTCACTGCGCAGAATCTGCCAGAGGCACATCATTCAGTGGTTGGATCACTCGAGATTTCCAGTGATAGAGTGAGGTAACCTCACCAATATTTCTGTCAGTCATATTCTCTGTAATTGATTTGTCTGGTGAGACAATCAGAAATGTATTCAAACATTATTGTTGCTTAATAATAAAACTCTCAGATCTGTAGCACTAGTTTTCCCGCATTGGGTTTTTCTGGGAACATTTGTCCAAAATAACCGTGTCCTGTGTGTGTGTTATTTATCTTTCTCAGATTTTTGTTTTCACAAGTAATTTAATTAAGTTAAGTTTGCTTCAATAAATACTTTAATCTTTTCAGAAGTAATCTGCAAATAGCTTGTTAAGTCTAATTTACAAGTAGGAGAAGTAGTTCAGTTTGTTACAGTAGGGATTCCAGATCCAAATCTTGTAATTTTCACAGTCTGTACTCCAGAAGAAGCTCGAATTGCTCTAATAAAAGGAAATCAGGAAGAGAAAGAAAATGTTATCTCCAGTGCTTATTCAGTCCATTTCAAGAAGAAAGGAGGCAATAAGAGACCTGAAAAAGGTTCAAAGAGAAATCATCACAAGAAAACTGAGCTATCAAAAATTTAATGTTTCCAATGTCACAAATTGGGGCACTATAGAATCCAATGTCCCGAAAAATCAAATGGGAACAAGAAGAGAGACAGAGACCATGCCACTATTGTTGATACTAATGAACCATCAAAGAAACCAAAAGGAGAAGATTTCAATGTCAAAGATTTGTACTATTGATCTAGAAAAGACTTGGAGTCTTAGGGATTGCTAGTGTTTCATATCCCTTAATTCTATCTAGGCCTTTGAATTTAGGTTTTATGAGAAACTCCTTATAGGACCATTGTTGATTTTAGTTGTAACCTTAGAGTATGTCCCTCCTTGCTCATTGAGGTCTTTGATTTCTATGGTTTCCGAGCATAGTATAATCTAATAAGAGAAAATACCTAAATTTTTTTGTCAAACCTTAGGATGAAATAAAGAAATACCTCAATGATGATTAGAACCATTCAAGATCAAGATGGAGTCATTGTTCACAAAAAGATAATTATTCTATCTATTTTTCTTTCATTACATTGTTGTTGACTTCCTCAGTATATCTAGCTTTATTATCACTCGATTATAACCTTTTCTTTTATGATCTCCCTAAAAAGGAAATGAAGTCAAAATATTATGGCCAGATTCAAAGGGAGCGATTCAACTCTCAAGTTTTAAAATTAACAGTTAGAATTGCACATGCAATTGCATTGATAAAAAGAAGTTTTGGTATTTTTGTTAGAAGCAATCATCCAACTAGGCATCTAGATCACTCTATGCAGCAACTATTATGGCATCACAAGGATCATCTACTAGAATGGAATGGCAGCATGAAGGAAGTTTCAGAAGAACAATACAAAAGGAAGGAGAAGATTGTTTGAGGTATGTTTTCTATCTTATGTCTTTGTGATTATCTAAAAATATTTATAATATCTATGAGTTTTTTGAAGGTATTTTGTAGATCTTGAGGTTAGGGTTTGTTGATATTTAGGGTTTCCCAAACTCTAGATAGAAGTAAACCCTATAAAAAAAACCCTAACCCTAGTTGATTGTTACCTCTATGAATCCCTAGTTCTTGGGATATGAAATCGAGGGTTTGCCAGCTAAATGTTTTAATAAGAATATAGAAACCCTAATAGAGTTTTAAGTAGGGTTCTAGCCTCTAGGGTATGTACTAAACCCTATCTAAAGGTGGGATGAAGATGGATCTTAGGAGTCCATGTCAAAACCCTAAGACCAAATGTTTCTGTTGTAAGCAGAAACCCTAGACTAACAGATTTGATATCATTTTGTATATTATTCTTGGTTGTACTTGTCAGTAAACATCACAAGTACATAATAAAGGGCTGAAGCAAGACAAGAAGAATAAAGTATTCATGCATGTTGATAACTATGTGAAAGATGATGAGCATGATGGAAAGAGGAAGTCGTAAAAGAAGCTTGTTGATATTAGATTCTTAAAGAAAGGAAGAAAAGACAATTTCTATGGGAGATATAGAATTCCTCTTGAATCAGATTAATGACTAGTTTGTTCCAAGAACATGATGATTGATATATGCAAGCTGAAGATCTCTAGATCAATGTGAAGGAAACTTTGACCTCTTAAAAGACAAGTAGCAGTAAAGGCTATAGTATTGACTTGACATTATTGACCCAATATTAATGGAGCATACCTAAAAGGACACATGGCACAAAAAGTAGTTGGACTAAAGGAACTAATGAAGAAGCTCACCTCCTAGATGAACAAAAGAAGCTCAGATATTGGTACCTTGGCAGATGTACTAGATGGTACCAAGATCTGTTAAGGTGGGTATCTTGGCAAGTAGCCTAGATGATACCTAGATCCCTATTAGGGCTGGTACCTTGGCAAGTATCCTAGATGGTACCTAGATCCCTATTGGTGTCTTGGCAGGTAGCCTAGATGACCCCTGGATCCTTGATGAGTTAGTGTCTTGGTAGGTAGCCTAGATGACACCTGGATTATTGAGTTGGTGTCTTGGCAAGTAGCCTAGATGACGACTCCGGACAGGATTTCACTACGAACATCAGGGCACCTACGAGTTGTCGATAATCGATGGGATTTCCCAGCTCGGGCCCAAAAACGCTTCCACACAACTTCTTAAAGTTGAGTTCCATCAGTGTCGACACAAACTTACATTCCACCATACCAAATCTCTCCAGTAGCTTCACAACATATTTTCATTGAGAAAGGAAAATATCGCCTGGCCTTTGCTAGACCTCCAAGCCTAGGAAATAGCGCATCAGTCCTAGGTCTTTCATCTCGAACTCAGAAGCTAGCTCCCTCTTACATTGATGAATGAGAGGGTCAGCACCTGTTAGGAAGAGATTGTCCACATAGAGAACTAGAATGAGAGGCCTTTCTTTATCAACCTTAAAATAAAGGTTTGGATCAACATCACTTCGACTGAAGCCCAGCTTCATCAAGTAGTTATCGATCCTCTCATACCAAGCCCTGGGGGCTTGCTTCAACCCATTGAAGGCTTTCTTCAACCTACATACATACGAGTCTCTATCTTGGACTTTGAACCCAAGAGGTTGCTCTACATAAACCTCTTCCTTTATTGAACCATGCAGAAAGGCAGTCTTCACATCCATCTTATGGAGACTACATCCTTGCATTGAAGCAAGGGCAATGATAGATCATATGGTGGTATAGCAGGCGACAGGTGCAAATATATCATCATAATCTATGCCTTCTTTTTGAGAGAAGCCTCGGGCAACAAATCTTGTCTTGTACTTTTCAACACTTCCATCGACTCCATGCTTGATCTTGAAGAGCCATTTTGAGGTGACAACAGATTTGTTCTCCGGTCTCAGGACCATTTCCCAAACATCATTATTCATAATGGACTCATATTCTTCATGCATAGCATCCTTCCAAATTTGATGCTTTACGGCTTCTTCAAATGATCCAGGTTCGAATTGTACAATTGTACTCATGGCTGCTAGGTACCCTCGGTACCTATTCGGCTTCTTACTTTCACGGAATGTCCCCTTGGGGCAATATGTCTCTCGGCATATTCGAGAGTGTCCTTGAGCCATGAGGGTATCCTTTTATTTGAAGGAGGTGGATCAATAGGATCCATTGGTCCTTCAACATCGGGCATAGGCTCATCCTTTGGTTCTTCCTGCCTTCCAGCTTCTTCTTCTTCTTCTTTGTCTTCCTTTGAGCTAGGAATATTCCTAACTTCCTTGAGGGTAGCATCTTCATCGAAGGTGACATCGTGGCATATCTCCACTTCTCTTTGACCAGGCACATAGATTCTATATGCCTTCAAGGTTTCACTGTAGCCCACAAACATTCCCTTCTTCCCAGAAGCATCCAGCTTGCTTCTCTTTTCTTTTGGCATATGAAAATAAACAGGACTTCCAAAAACTCTAAGGTGGAAGACATCAGGCTTCCTACTGTTAGCCAGCTATAAAATTTTTTATACCAAATGCTAGCTAAAAACTTTCTGAGCCTTCAAGGAACAATTTTCATTGCTAAAAATTGTTGGCTCTTGAAGACTCTTCAAGGCCTCATGCCTATCCTCTGTCCAAACTTCACTGTTGTTCCCATTTTACACTTAGAAATCATGCTGATTTCCAAGCCAGAATACTATTGCAACCACATTTTTCCCCCTTCCCTTCTTCCAAATCTAACCTCAGTTTCTATCCCTCCATCTCCCATGAAAAATCCCTCATCTATCGCTCGCTGAAGATGCCCGATAGTTAACCGGGCTACGACGCGTAATCCAGATTAATCTCCACCATCGATCTGATATGCAGATCGACGGTCCATATTCCATCGCCCTGATTCTGCCGCCCAGTCAACGATTCTCCATTTTTGACTTTCCCCCTTGCTCCCGACCGTCGATCTCTGCGCGATCGACGGCTCTGATTCAATCTTTCTTCCGCCTTCTCTGATTAATCCTGACCGTCGGATGATGCCATCCAACGGCCACGCCTCCTCCACATGCCTCCGCAGCAGTAAACCTATATATGCAGAATTTTATAATAGTTTGTTGTATTTTGCAGGGTTTCAACCTTTTCTCAGCCATAATTCAAAGAAGTTTTAGAGACAGAGGGTGACGATCCTCTTGCCTCCGATTCACCAAAGAAAATCATCACAGGGTTTTAAATCCACGTTTATCAACGATCTACGAAGGCATTGATGCCTTTCAAACCCTACACGGCCCTGCACATCAGCAAGAACACAAAAAGTCAATCACAAATCACAGAGTATCAGTGATGAAGATCAAAATGAACTAGAACAGAGGATGGAAGACATAATTGTGGGGATCGCGGCTAAGAATGATTATCAAAAGCCTAATCCCCCAAATTAAAACACAATTAAAGGAAAATCTAAAGTGTTTTATCGACAGGAAACCCTCCACCGCCACAAATTGAGGCAAATTGATCCCCCTAGCTACCGCGACGCCACCTATGCCTCAAAGTATTCAATCAGAGGCAAAATTTATTGATCAGGATTAGATATTTGTCTCAGTGCAGCCAGAAAGTTACTTCTGCAAGGAAAATTAATGCAAAGAAAATTTGCAGAGTTACTTCGACACCACACAGAGCCTCAAAAGTCAACAAAAGCTCCCACAGAGCTTAAATCTTTATGTAAAATCATTTAATACAAAGAATATGTATGTAATTTTCTTCATTGAGCCCCTCAAAGGCCAAGAAGTCATTAAGTCTGTATTAATTGTAAAACTAAGATCTTTTATCAGATCTCACCTCCTCATCCTTCTATATATACTTCTGCAGAAGATGAGTGAGGGGTTGGTTGCAGTACTTGGAAATATATTTGAGCAAAAAAATTATGATTGTAAATATTGTTCACTGGCCCTTGGAGCTCTGCTTGTGATAGATTAGATAGGCTGAATAGTGAAGATGATTGCTGAACTGAAACATTGGACCTGAGTACTGTAACTGGTTTGACATCAATAAATAAGCTGTTTCTTGGGATCCTGGTCTATATCACTGGTGAAGTGCTTCTTTCTTTGTTATTGTTTTCCTTCTATGTATGTCATATTGTTCACTATTCTCTGATAAAGGACAACATTTATAGAGTTAGGACCTACTGTATATCAGTAACCTTCTCTAACTGAAAGCTTTATGTCAATGTTTTCCTCTAACTTGTTTATTTAAGAATGATTTAATACAGTTTAAGCAATTAGGAATGCTGGAGTTCCCTCATCCTACTATTTTCTTTAAACATTGTTCTTGAAAGTTATTTTCCTTATTTACCTATTAAAGATGACTATGGAAGATATGGTGTGCCCTGGTCCTAGTTTTTCTCCAAAAGTAGATTCTGAAAGTTTCCCTTGGTGTTGACTGAAAGCAGAATAGGTTTAAAAGTACTTTATCTGATTTTAAGTTTACACTTTGTTTTTATTATGTGTTTTAATACTTTCTGAAGGTAATTATGTGGATTACTAGATTGTTTGTCAATTAAGCTGCTTTAATACAAACTTGCCCAAGAGGTCAATGGTTAGCCCTGCACTTGGTTGGTTTTAAACAGTTACTTAAGAGGATTTTCTTGTTTGGACTGACTATAAATCCTTTGTGAAATTATTATCAGTTTCCAGCCCTCCAACACTTTATTGTTTCCATTTCCATCATTTTAATCTCAATAATCTTGTGGTATAGATGACTTTCCCCTTGGATCACTCTTGATGTTGTTGCTCAATTAAAGCCCAGATATGACTCCATAGCCCAATGGACTAAAAACCAGCATTATATCTATCTTTTTAGCCTAGCTGTTCTATTCACTTGCAACTTCTCACTTTTGAAACTGTTTTGCATTTAGAACTTTCCCCTTGAGTAATTTTCATGCTCAACCATCCAAAAACAAACAAACCCTTGGCCTTCATAAATAGCCTAATATCATAACCCCAAACTTCAAAGACAAATCTTTGTACATATTGGATAGATCCCTCTCCGGATTCAGGAGGGCTAGATCCTAGAATCCCAAAGCTGGTTGAAATGATGTTGCTTCTGCAGTTTTAGTCTTACCAATCTATTACAGATCCCTAACATTTCTAGCGACTCCACTGGGGAAGAAGCCCATAAACATTTTCATTTTAGCATAACCATAGGATATCAGGGATTTGGTTCAAGAACATTTGCTATATTAACCAGCTGAGTCACCATCACCTAACATTTCTGGCGACTCCACTGGGGATCGAACCCAGAATATCTGGTTTATTTTTATAAAACCTTGTGAGTTAAAAGCAGCCTTTTCAAGCACTACCAAAGAGTGGTAATCATGGTAAAACTTGTTTGAATCAGTGACAAGCTAGGTAAAACCTAGGATTCTCTTAAGACTTTATCTAACCTTGAAAGATTAGTTGGCTTAGCCATAAGAGTAAATTGTCTTTGTCTCATAACCATAGCTAAGTTTTGAAACAAAGTTAGGATATTCTTAAAAACCATACAACTGAAAAACAACTTAGAAAAAACATAAAAATATTTCGGATTGGTATCCATTAAACATGGTGGTGGACCATAAAACCTTTTACCTCCTTAGGAGCTAAAAAATTCCACTTGGCGACTCCACAATCCTTAGCAGACCTTGAGACTCCACTGGGAAGAACCCTCATCATTATAACATCATTCAAACTTAGTTAGAGGACTGTAGGATTAATATTTGTGTAAACATATTAGTTAACCTCTCAAAGACTGTCATACCTGGTTGAACTTTTCTTGTTTATTTGGGTCTAATAACACAGCATAGTGGCTCCCAGAAAGATTCACACTAGAGCTTATCCTGACCGAGACCCACCTGAAGTAGTTGATAACCTAGAAGGTATCCTTAGGAAATCTCCTAAGATTAAATTGTCAACTGTTTTCAGGCCACCATTGAGAGCTAGTTCAGTTCCTGAAAATCTTTCAGCTCTACAACAATCTCAAGTTGACTTAGTAAATCCATTTAGAACTAGGTCTCTTGGTGATTTAGATCAGTTAGATTATGAGTCTTCACTATCATCTCCTGAAATAAGTGAACCTCTTGGTAGCAGAGAAAAAACACCTCCTGATTTACATTTCCTTCACAACTTAGGTGTCTCTCATCCAAGATCAGCTCAACAGTCTATTCCTGGTCCACCCACTTCTGCTCACCCTACATCCACTGTTCAAACCACTCCACTTCATCCCACTGTTCTTGTTGTTAATCCACTCCTTGTAAATCCTCCCCCACCACCTATCATGGCAGCATGGTATGCTCCCCTAGTCCTTCCTGTACCATTAGTCAATCTTCCACAAGACTATCAGTCCAAAATTCCATTATATGATGCCAACAATGCTAAAACTGCATCACAACATGTGGATAAGATGAATGACTATTTTGACAGAAATGAAATTGATGATGATTCTGTCAAGCTTAGGTTATTTTCTCAGAGCTTAGGGGGAGAAGTGAGAAAGTGGTTCAAAGGTTTAGCCCCCCATAGTATTAATGATCTCTAAGCCTTCCATCAAACATTCTTAAACAAATGGGAAGTAAAGAAGAACCCTCTCCAAGTCCTTTCTGACTACATTAACCTCCATAGAAACACTGGGGAAAGTGTGCAAGCTTATTGCACTAGATTCAATAGTGTGTATAACGCACTTTCCCCGGAACTACAACCTCCACAAGGCTAAGCTTTAAACAAGTTTCCTGAAGGATTTGACTCTGACATGACCTATCAGTTGAGAGAGAGATATTTTGCAACTATTGAAGATATGCAAAAGGGTGCTCTTTCTGTGGAAGTCAACTTAATGGAGAAGAGAGCCAGAATGAAAACTGAAAAGAGAGTTTCGTTTAGAGAAGAATCCACACCTTCTACTTCCAACTAAAATATGGAGAGAATGATGGAGGAGATGATGAAGGAGATGAGCATAATTAAGAGAGCACAAGAAAATCAAAACCAAACTGCTCCTCAAAATAAAAACTCGAACCAAAATCAGAATGTCAGAAGAAACCAACCTCCAAACAGATCTAGGGAAGATGATCAGCAGATCACTCCTCCCTTTCATCAAAACTATGTAAGTGAGGTTGAGGAAACACATGAAATAGTAGAGGAAGAAGATATCAACATGCTAGGGGTAGACCATGATGAATTTGAGATTCATTATGATAGAAAACAAGGTCTATAAACACCTTATGATGACAAAAGAGATGATGATGAAAATTGTTATCAAGACATGGAAAATGTCATCATAGAGCCTCAAAGAGAATACGACCTTAGAAGTAAAACTATTCAACAACCCCCCAACAACAAAACCTCTGACGAATCTTCACAAAACATCACTGCAACCAAACCTAAAGTTGTTAAACAAAAGGACAAAACAATGGCTGTAAATTCTGATAAAGGAAAAGGTAAAAGCACTCAAAACAATGAAAATCAGAGTGCAGACATTAGCAGTACTAACACTTCAACTAGTACTCCTGCAAAAACAATTTTGTCAAGTGTAAATAAAACAAATCAGCAAGCTGATATTGCTGATAGACTGACAGCTAATAAGGCTGAAATCAACACTTTAAAGAGTCAAATTCCTTTCAGCCTGGAGCAGGAAATTTCAAAGATCAAAATCTATGTTCCCCTCACTGAGTTAGCTGTCCAACATGTATATAGAACCCAAATTTTGAAGGCTTTGAAAATAGAAGAAAATGAGGACACAGTCAATCTTAATGATGACCAACTAGAGTTGATTTTTGGTCCTAAGATTGAAGGTAGATATCAAGAGGGACCTGTTCCTCCCTTTTATGTGAGTTTAAACGTTCATGACAAATTTTTTCACAACGCTACGCATGATTCTGGGGCTTCTCATAATTTAATGCCAAAAGATGTAATGGAGAGCCTTGGTTTAGAAATCACCAGAACTTACAAAGACCTTTACTCCTTTGATTCCAGCAGAGTAAGATGTTTAGGATTAATTAAATACCTCTGTGTTAACTTAGCCCAAATTCCAGCCAAATTTTTAGTCATGGATATTGTTGTGGCTGATGTGCCCCCAAAGTAAGGGATGTTATTATTAAGATCTTGGGGGGCTAAGTTACAAGGGACTATGCAAATGGACATGACCTATGCGACTATCCCTGTTTTCAATCAAACTAGAATACTTTACAGGGAATCCCATATGAAATTCACAGTTACAAGTCAAGACAAACCAAAAAAATCTCCCCTGTATTCTGTAAATACAGGCCTTGATTCTTTTATTATGTTTAATGATGAAACACTTGGTGAAAAAGTCACTTTATCAGGATTAATGGCCAACAGGGAGGAAGAGAAACACAAGGTAGGTGTGTCTAAACAGTTTGTTGAACCTGTAAAATCTAGTAAACTAAACAAATGTCTTGAGCTACAAGACATATGTCCTTTGCTCTTAAACATTCACGATCAAGAAAACAACCCTCAAACAAATGAAGGTCTTGGGGAATCAAAACAAATACAACTAAGTGCTGAGTTTCCACAACAAAATTTGAACACGTTAGTTGAAGAGGACAGTAACCAGGATGAAACTAAGAAATGTCCTCTATGGAGTATGTATTTTGATGGATCTTGCACTAAGAAAAATGCTGGTGCAGGTGTCTGGATTACTAACACTAAAAACAACCACACAGAAAGCATTTCTTGCAAATTAAACTTTCAGTGTTCCAATAACATAGCAGAATATGAATCCCTTCTCTTAGGCTTACACTTATTGAAAAAGTTAGGAGCCAGAAGAATCAATGTGTATGGAGATTCAGAATTAGTCATTAGGAAAGTCAATGGGGAATATAACACAAACCATCCCAGACTTAGAGCCTACCGAAACGATGTCATGGACCTCTTAAAAACCTTTGACGAGTCCAAATTGATTTTTGTCCCAAGAAAGAAAAACATTGCAGCCCACAATTTAGCCTTTGCAGCTAGGACATGCTTAACGCCATATGAAACCAAAGACTGCACAACTGAGATAAAATTTAGACTAGCTGTGCCTGATAATGAAAAGTATTGGCAGGTGTTTGACAATGATAAACAAATAGAAGACTTCATGCAATTCAGAAGTGAATTTGAACTACACAGTTTGGACTCAGATTTTGATACAGACTGCAGTGAAGAAAATTTCCTTGATGAAGAGGAACCGTCCCCTGAACCTGTTAATATAAACTTGTTATCTAGCAAACCTGAAAACAAAACAGAATTGAATGCAGAGTTAGAAATAGAGGAGTTAGAAACTCTACACTCCAAAGATGAAAGTTTGCCTAAAGGTCTGGCCCCTTTAGAAGAGTTGTTTGATTTTAACGATGTGGCAAATAAACCGAAACTGGAACCTGTAGAGACTGAATTGGAGGAGTGTAATATAGGCAGTGAACTTAAACCTATGATGATTAAACTGTCTAAAACTCTACCAGCTCACATTAAACTTAAATACATAGAGTTGTTTAAAGAGTTTTCTGATGTTTTTGCGTGGAGTTACGAAGATCTTAAATCCTATGACACTGAAATATTACAGCACAAAATTCCCCTCAAAGAAAACCAAAAACCATTCAAACAGAAACTGCGCAGAATAAACCTTGTCCAGTTACCATTGGTTCAGAAGGAGATCATGAAAATGTATGATGCTGGTATTACTGTCCCTGTTAGATATTCTGAATGGGTATCTAATCTGGTGTCTGTTAGGAAGAAAAGTGGAGAGATCAGGCTTTGTATAGACTTTAGAGACTTAAAAAAAGCTTCATTAAAAGACAATTACCCTTTACCAAAGATGGATCACATTTTACAAAGGGTGGTAGGGTCTAAAAGAATTTCTTTGCTGGATGGCTATTCAGGGTACAATCAGATCTTAGTTCACCCTGCCGATCAATTAAAGACAGCCTTTACTACACCATGGGGCACTTTCATGTATGTGAAGATGCCCTTTGGTATAATGAATGTTGGAGCAACTTTTCAAAGAGCCATGGACATATCATTCTCAGAGGAACTGGGCTTCTTCATCATTATATACCTTGATGATGTCACTGTGTTTTCAAAAAAAGATGAAGATCACTTAGAACATTTAAGAAAAGTTTTCAAGAAATGCAGGAAGTTTGGAATATCTTTGAACCCTAAGAAAACACTATTTTGTCTCCAAGAAGGTAAACTTCTTTGGCACATTATTTCTGAGGAGGGTATAAAGATAGATCCAAAGAGGATTGAGGCCATATTGCAAATCTCTCACCCTCAAAACATCAAAGAGTTGCAATATTTCATTGGAAAGATTAACTTTTTGAGAAGGTTCATCCCCAACTTGGCTGAGCTCCTTAGGAATATCACAAATATGTTAAACAAGGAACAAGGGGTAAAGTGGACCTTGGAAGCAAAAAAGTCCTTTGAACTAGTGAAACAAGCGTTAACCAAAACACCGGTTCTTATAAGTCCTGATTTTTCAAAAGATTTTTATATCTTTTCATTTGCATCGGAACATACCATAGCTGCTGTCATTTTACAGAAAAATCCGCAGGGACAAGAGTAGCCTATTGCATTCTTTAGCAAGGCATTGAGGGATGCCCCTTTGAAGTATAACATTATGGAAAAGCAAGCTTTTGCTTTGGTTAAAGCTTTGAAAGACTTCAGAGTGTACATCCTTCACTCACACATCATTGCCTTTGTCCCAAACTCAGTTGTTAAAGACATTCTAACACAGGACTCAGATGGTAAGAGAGGTAAGTGGATTGCTATTATCCTTGAGTATGATTTAGAGATAAACCCCACTAAGCTCATCAAAGGCCAAGGTCTAGCTATATTAATGGCTGAATCAAATTTTGAAGTTCTTGATATTAATATGATTAATGCTTTGGATGACCAAGAAGAATTCTCAACTCCTATAGTTGAAGATCATTTTATGAATTCTCCTTGGTATGCTGATATTGTTTATGTTTTGTTTAATTTGAATACTCCTCCTGGTTTGACAAAAAAAAAAGGAAAGATTCCTCAAATTGAAAGTTGTAAACTATTGCATTATTGATAGATGTATTTACTGGAAAAATGCAAGTGGTGTATTGCTTAAATGTTTGCCTGAGTTTGATGCAGAGAAGGTTAAGTACGAGTTCCATGAAGGAGAGTGTGGAGGTCATTTATACTGGAGGAAAACAGCCAACAAAATTTTGAGGGCTGGTTTCTATTGGCCTAATCTTTTTCCTGATATCCACAAGATGATCATATCCTGCCATAAATGCCAAATTTTTGAAAGCAAAAGAAAACTGCTACCCCTACCTCTGCATCCCATCACTGTTGAAGCCCCATTTCAACAATGGGGACTTGACTTCATAGGAGAAATCCATCTACCATATTCTGCCCAGCATAGATGGATTCTCACTGCCACATACTATTTCATTAAGTGGATAGAGGCCATACCTTGTAGATAGGCCAATGATTCAGTTATTATAAAATTTATGGAGACTAACATTCTCTCCAGATTCGGCTGTCCTACCAAGATTATCACTGATAATGCAACAACATTTGGATCAAAGAAAATGGTTGAGTTCTGTCATAGATATCACATAACATTGGGGCATTCCACGGCCTATTACCCTCAAGGTAATGGACTTGTAGAATCCTCAAACAAAAGCTTAGTGAACATAATCAAGAAACTGTTGGAGGACAATAAGAAGTCTTGGCACACAAAGCTGGTTCATGCACTTTGGGCTGACAGATTGACTTTGAAGAAATCCATTGGTATGTCACCTTTCCAGTTTGTGTACGGTACTGATTCAATTTTTCCAAACAACCTTGGTGTTCTAGTGATGAAGTTGATTCAAGAGTTACAAACTGAAGAAAATGACATGATCAGAAGAGTGAACCAGACCATTCATCTTCAGCAAACCAGAGAGGAAGTGTATAGCAAAGCATTGCAGAAGCAGGACAGCATTAAAAAGCTTTTTGACAGAAGAAAAAAGGCCAACAATTTCAAGATTGGGGACAAAGTTCTAAAGTGGGATTCAAGAAGGTAAGAGAAGGGCAAGCATGGAAAATTTGACCACTTATGGCTTGGCCCTTACTCTATTCACTCAACTGCTAGTAACAACGCATTTTTCTTGCAGGAGTTGAATGGAGTAGAACTGTTTGGGGGTCCTGTCAATGGCAGGATGCTTAAGCATTACTTCTCTTGATCCATGTTACGTTCCAAAAGCCTTTTTATCTTTTTTCCACTATAAATATCTCATCCACCATTGCATTCAAAGTTGTAAAAATAAAAAATACAGAAACAATGAAAAGAAAGAAAAGAGGGTAGATTGTGAAAATAAGAAAGGTATAGCCCCATACCAAAAAAGAGAAACAAATCTGAAAGTGTGCAAGCTTAAATGCCACTCCTACAAAACACACTTCTAGTTAGTCAAACAACCTAATCTTGACTAATTAGTTTTAAATTTTCTGCTGATAGGATAGTGAATTCAATTTTCCAAACTGTTTAATCTTGGCTTACTAGTAGATAGATTAGGATAGAAATGAAAGGTTAAAACATGTTCAAAACCTGAACCTAAGTTTCCAAAAGAGATGACTCAAATCTGTTTCTTTTTCTGAGTCAAAAAACATGTAAATCTGGTTCTAATTAACTCAAAATCTGAACCAAAGAAACAAACTAGGAACAACTCAAACAAAGGTCAAAATAGAGCTGTAAGAAGAGAAGGCAGTACTTTGAAATTTCAGATCTTAAGCCTTCCATTTTGATTTAATTTTCTGCAAAATAATGTCTATGTGCAGCTTGTTTTTATGCCATAGATCACAGCAAGTCAAACATCTTAATCTTGACTTGACTGTTTTTAAATTTATGTCTTAGAATCTAGAGGATTAAAATCTGTTGGACAGTTTAATCCCAACAGATAGTAGAATAGGTAGAGAAGCATCTGAACTCAACTGTTTAATCTGAGTTCAGGGAGAAATAAGGAGTAGAATTAGATTAGTTTTACGCTTTCAAAAGAATAAAATGTTGTAAAAGAGTTTTCCAATCCAAGTGCACTCTAATGAAGAAAAAATGTTAGATCAGTAGGATTGGGTAGGTAGAAAGTTTGTATTGATGAAGATCCATTATTTTTATGGTTGCTAATATGTTTTCAGAGAAAGTCATCTCAGCAAAGGAAAATTATCCCAATGGATCAGGCACAGGTCAGCCTCCCAGAGAACATAATGGATGTGGTACAGGTCAGCCTCCTAGAGAATGCAAGTCTGAAGTTCTTGATGCCTTCAAGAAGGCATCATCCCCAAGTGGAGCCACTATTAGCCAGCTATAAATTTTTTTATACCAAATGTTGGCTAAAAACTTTCTGAGCCTTCAAGGAACACATTTCATTGCTGAAAATTGTTGGCTCTTGAATAATCTTGAAGGCCTCATGCCTATCCTCTGTCCAAACTTCATTGTTGTTCCCATTTTACACTTAGAAATCCTGCTAATTTCCAAGCCAGAATACTGTTGCAAGCACATTTTTTCCCCCTTCCCTTCTTCCAAAACTAACCTCAGTTTCTATCCCTCCATCTCCCATACAAAATCCCTCATTTACATTTTTTCCTTTTCCCCTTCATCAAAACCCATTTGACAAGGTTGAAAACCCACTTTTAAACCTTATATGAACCCTCAATTCCCCTTGAAAATCATTAAAAAACTATAAAAAAACCCATATTTTGGACTTAAGCCCCTCGGGCTTGGTCTTAGACCCCTTTTCCCATCGATCCTCGATCACATCTTTTCCCATGCGCCCGAAGCCCCGCAATCGGGCACCAAGCCATGTTTTGTATTAATATTTCTCGGCTATAGTTTAAAACCTTGGTTTATATTAAAAATTCATTGGTTTTATTATTATATTATAAATCCCCGCCAGTTCAAATTTGATTCGTTCCACACCATCGATCTGATCTGTAGATCGGACGGTGCGGAGTCCGTCTCCCGGTGGTCCCCACATTCCACTAGCCGATTGCCGAAACTGCGCGGTTTTCATCGCACCGCCTTTGGGCAAAGGCAATTTTTTCCTGATCGCCAAAGATTACATACATTGCGTGACACACATCCCCTTTAATTTTTTAAAACTTCTTGCTCATCGCACATTATCGTTCGTACGCAGACGCCCAACGATATTGCCGTGCGCCGTCCGATCTGGGGCAGGCCATCCAATGGCTATCGCTTGCTGAAGATGCCCGATGCTTAACATGGTCCCAGCGCGCTATCCAATTAATCTCTGCCATCGATCTGATCTTCAGATCGACAGTCCATATTCCATCGCCCTGATTCTTTTGCCCAGTCAACGATTCTCCGTTTTGACTTTCCCCCTTGCTCTCGACCGTCGATCTCTGCGCGATCAACGACTCTGATTTAATATTTCTTCCACCTTCTCCGATCAATCTTGAACGTTGGATGATTCCATCCAACGGCCACGCTTCCTCCACATGCCTCCACAACAATAAACCTATAAATGCATGGATTTTATAATAAGTTGTTTGTATTTTGTAGGGTTTTGAGGTTTTATCGCCATTTTTCGAGGAAAATTCGAAGGCAGAGGATGACGATCCTCCCACCTTAGATTCACCAAATAAAATCATCACAGGGTTTTGACTCCACGTTTATCAATGATCTACAAAGGCATTGATGCCTTTCAAACCCTGCACGGCCCTGCACATTAGCAAAAACACAGCAAGTCAATCAAAAATCACAGAGTATCAGTGACGGAGATCAAAATGAACCAGAACAGAGGATGGAAGACATAATTATGGGGATCATGACTAAGAATGATTATCAAAAGCCTAATCCCCCAAATTAAAACACAATTAAAGGAAAATCTGAAGTGTTTTATCGACAGGAAACCCTCCACCGCCACAAATTGAGGCAAATTGATCCCTCTAGCTACCACGACGCCACCTGTGCCTCAAGGTATTCAATCAGAGGCCAAATTTATTGATCAAGATCAGATATTTGTCTCAGCGCAGCCATAAAGTTACTTCTGCAAGGAAACTTAATGAAAAGAACATCTGCAGAGTTACTTCGACGCCACACAGAGCCTCAAAAGTCAACAAAAGCTCCCACGGAGCTTAAATCTTTATGTAAAATCATTTCATACAGAGAATATGTATGTAAGTTTCTTCATTGAGCCCCTCAAATGCCAAGAGGTCATTAAGTTTGTATTAATTGTAAATTGAGATCTTTTATCAGATCTCACCTCCTCATCCTTCTATATATACTTATGTAGAAGATGAGTGAGGGGTTGGTTGTAGAACTTGGAAATATATTTGAGAAAAAAAAATTTGATTGTAAATAGTGTTCACTGGCCCTTGGAGCTCTGCTTGTGATAGATTAGATAGGCTGAATAGTGAAGATGATTGTTGAACTGAAACATTGGACCTGAGTACTGTAACTGGTTTGACATCAGTAAACAAGCTATTTCTTGGGATCCTGGTCTATATCACTGGTGAAGTGCTTCTTTCTTTGTTATTGTTTTCCTTCTATGTATGTCATATTGTTCACTATTATCTGATAAAGGACGGAATTTGAAGAGTTAGGACCTACTGTATATCAGTAACCTTCTCTAACTGAAAGCTTTATCTCAACGTTTTCCTCTAATTTGTTTATTTAAGAATGATTTAATACAGTTTAAGCAGTTAGGAATGCTGGAGTTCCCTCGTCCTACTGTTTGCTTTAAACATTGTTTCTTGAAAGTTATTTTCCTTGTTTTCTTATTAAAGATGACTATGGAAGATATGGTGTGCCCTGGTCCTAGTTTTTCTCCAAAAGTAGATTCTGAAAGTTTCCCTTGGTGATTGACTGAAAGCAGAATAGGTTTAAAAGTACTTTATCTGATCTTAAGTTACACTTTGTTTCTCTTATATGTTTTCATACTTTCTGAAGGTAATTATGTGGATTACTGGATTGTTTGTCAATTAAGCTGCTTTAATACAAACTTGCCCAAGAAGTCAATGGTTAGCCCTGTCCTTGGTTGGTTTTAAACAGTTACTTAAGAGGCTTTTCTTGTTTGGACTAACTATAAATCCTTTGTGAAATTATTATCAGTTTCCACCTCTCCAACACCTTATTGTTCCCATTCCATCATTTAAATCTCAATAATCTTGTGGTGTAGATGACTTGCCCCTTGGATCACTCTTGATGTTGTTGCTCAATTAAAGCCCTGTTATGACTCCATAGCCCAATGGACTAAAAACCAGCGTTATATCTATCTTTTTAGCCTAGCTATTCTATTCACTTGCAACTTCTCACCTTTGAAACTCTTTGCACTTAGGATTTTCCATCTCAAATAGTATTCATGCTCAACCATCCAAAAAAAAAAAAAAAACCCTTGGCCTTCATAACTAGCCTAATATTATTACCCAAAATTTCAAAGACAAATCCATCTTTGCACTTATTGGAGAGATCCCTCTCCAGATTCAGGAGGGCTAGATCCTAGAATCCCAAAGTTGGTTGAAACGGATGTTGCTACTGCGATTTTAGTCTCACCGATACGCTAAGATTACGGACTCCTAACACGGTGATATGCAAAGAATCTTCTTCTATTTTTTTTCCAGTGGAAGTGACAAAGTGTCCGCTGCGGATTCGCCATTTGTTTTGTGAAGGTAAAAATGGCAATGTCCTCCAAGGTTGAATGTGGATTTATAGTGTGTGTGTTGGAAATTTTTTTTTAATATATTAAAGTTGGATTAATATTATATATATATGTAGTATTATTTATATGGTTTAAAAAAAATCATATATTATATTAATTTATTCATATATATATATATATATATATATATATATATATATATATATATATATATATATATATATATATATATATATATATATATATATATCAAATTCAAAAATTTAAATATTATTAATAATTTAAAATTCCACATATTTAATTACAAACCCAAAGTTCTCAAATGCTTTGAATGCATGTTTTAAATGTGGCATAAATATTTAAAATCCAAGGTTTTACATTAAAATGGAGGATATATGCGTTGGCATATACATTAAGGTGGAGCGTTATATTAAAATCCGTGGTGTATCATTATATCTTGTGCATAAATGTAAGTGGAAGGGATCGAGGTTGGGTTTGAACCCTTGACCTCCCTATTATACTCTGTCACTCTCCACCAACACACCATAGCCCTCTACATTCAAATGTGTTTCCACAAAATTTTGACTGCAAGCGTGTATTGCGGGCTCAACGGGGAACGAATGGGGTCCAACCCCTTACCCATGTGACACGACACATGACAGTGGAAGCACCAATGCTTAATGTGACATTAGTAGCTTTAGATATTACTAATCCACATTTCACTTCTAATTAAACTCCAAGGTTATATTTGGCGGTTAGTTTAGAATTAAGTTGGTGGAGCTCGATTTTAGTGGGCCTAGCGACAATTAGCAGGATTCGGTGGTAGTTTTCTGGGCTAGAATTGAATGAGACTATCTTGGTCAATTTTTGACCAATTTTTGATCCTAGATCTTCTGGGCCTTCCCAAGAGCTAGCATAGTTACGAGGACTCTTGTTAATGGGGGGAGAATCTACCCTATTTTGGTAGCATTTGTTGTACGAATTTGTGAAGAAGACATAAGGGCGAGCACCAAAGATGGTACCTCAGAAACACATACAAAGAAGAAGATTTTGCATTGGTCGAGAAAAGGAAATAAATCCAAGGAAATAAATCCCAAGGTGAAGACGGAAAGAAAGACTTTTCCAAGGTCAAGTGTTTTGCTTGTCATGAGCACAAGCACTAAGCCTCGAAATTTCCACCAAAAGGAAAGAAAGATGGAGCTGCGGTTGCAACGATGAGTGAAGCACTAGCTTTACGAGTTTGAGCTTGATTTTACTCTCATTGCATGCCCAACACTTTAATGGGATGTGTGGTATCTTGACGGTGCCTTGTTCCATATGACGGGGAATAGAGATCTCTTCGGTGCATTGGAGGAGAAGGACCTCCATTAGAAGATACGAGTTAAGGAGATAATGAGAGGTATAGCATGACGGACATAAGTACGGGTACACCCCAAATTCAGATGATTGATTCCCCTCTCGAGACTAAAATATGTTTTTTATGTTCGAGGACTAAAGAATAATCTTGTCTCTTGTAGCGATATTGAAGAGCTAGTGGTTATGGTGTCATATTTAAAAATGAAACGTATTCCTCGGACACATAGCCACGATATGGGTGAAACATATTGGTGTATGAGTTAAGAACCTATATTCTCTTGAGGTGAAGATGCATGCAAAAATTCAAGAGAAAAGGAAGGTTAGTGACTTGGTGTTTGAGAGGGGAGCTAAAAATTACCCTCTCAACATATGACACTCCAAAAGCCGGTCTCGAGAAGGTTGTGGAGCATTCACAATTGGAGAAGCAAAGAGGAGTCTAAGTGGAGGCATCCACTCAAGTGGAGACCTCCGGTAGTGGAAAATTTCAAGCCGGTGGGCGAGAGGAGAACGTGCAACCATACCTCCCGAGGTGAGAGGTGGGGTGATGTGAATTCATAATTCCAAGAGAAGAAATTTGGGCAAGGTCCATTTGCGATGTTGTCTCATGGATCATTACGTGGCTACGGGGGCCCACACTACAAAACATGAGGATGGATACGATAGAAATTTATGCGGTCATATGTTAGAGTGACGATTTCAACTATTTAGAGAACATATCATAGTTGGAAAAGCGATGCGAGATGGCACATAAGTAGAGTCGACAAAAACGAAGAGTTTCCGATGAATGGTGCGATCAGGCCCAGCAACGGTAAAAATGAAACAGTTACTCATCTTTGATTCATTTTAAGTATTTCGACTTTAGAAGTTGCGGAGAAAAACACTGAAGGTATTGCATGAGAACATTCCAAAAGGTACCCAGAGATCGAGATAGAGTTGAATTCCTTTCTTGTTGACGGGGGAGTGTCAGAAATTGGCAATAAGAAATATTGAAAATGGCACCCAAAATGGCACCCAAAGGGCTTCGGTTAATTTTCCCTTCATTAAATTGGAAGAAATTTATCAATTTCATCTCATGACAACTTGTATTATTTAAGCGAGTTAGGAAGACTAGTTAGCTAAGGAAATTCGAGTTGAGGCTTAGAGAGGAGGCATGTAGAGTTCTCCCATGATTTTGGGGAGTCTAGTTACGATTGTTAGCAGGATATAATTAGTTAATTCAAGAAATTGAGTTAAAATTAGTTTAACTAGTTATAAATGAGTGATGATATAGTGAGTGGTCCGGTGAATTAAATTTGATTTAATTCACAAGTAATCAATCGATCAGTTAAATGGTAATTCACTATAAATAGTTGTTACTTGTAAAGTTCTAAGGAAGGCCTAGTTGGGCGGGGTTAAAGGGATGTGCGCTATCAATTGTCTAATTAGAAAATTGTACGGAGTCGATTATAGAGTCATGAAGAATCCTATGATGAATTGCACGATCAATTCCAAGGAATTTCTTATTTAATTGTTTGAAATTCCTCCCGGGAATGCATGGTAATTTGGTGAGCGAGCTTAGAATTGGGTAAGTATTTTACTCATTTTCCCTAGATTAGAGTGAGATAGTTGGTAGAGTGTAGGAGTTCTCGGTGAGAGAAAAACATTATGTTCTAATTTATACAATACACATATAAGCGAGTTTTAGGCTTTGTTCTTTCCTTAGATAGATCTTGTCTTGTGTGATTAATTGTTTTCTCTTATTTTGTTTATGTGATTGTGTGATCTTTTTTTGTGTCCAGTAAATTGTAGAAGGATCCAATATTTTGTTTCGTACATTATAAGATCATATTGAATCCCCTTGATATATTTTCTACATTAGAAAGCAGAAATATATGATGGGTTATATGAAGATTTTGCATTTCCTTTGGCTTTGAATTTATTCGGGAGGGTTCTCCATAACCCCTTTTTTCCTTTGTAGTCCCCTTCCTTTTCTTCTTAATCATTAATGATCCCAATCTATGTAGCCAACCCCATGACATCCAACCATTCTTTATCTTTCTTCAATTGTTGTCATGTGTCTACCTCCTAATCACCACTAGAAAGTCTTTGCTTTGTTTTGTCCTTCTTTTCTAATCATTATACATGATACTCCCTTCATCTCCAATAGTTCCTACCATTCATTGAAACCATGTGAAACTAGCCGTACATCACATAATAAGCCATGCCAATTTGTTGAGGAATGTTTCTCCTCTTCCCAAAAATTATTTAATCCTTACTCCATCGTTGATGCCAACCATGATTACATGTTGAATTTGATGTAAAGTATTAAAGTAGATGAAAGCTAAGTTTTGTTCGAAGGTTGTGACGTGGAGACATATGACCCTTTGGTCGATTATTTAAAAAATGGCATTTTGAAGGAATTTTTTTTCGTTCATAAGCAAGTATAACCTCCCTCATTCACAATATCATTAGAAAATTTTTTGGCAATCTTTTGACTTGTTTTTGTTAGATCTGGTCCATTGATAATATAGAAAACTTATTAGGGCTAGCAAGTTATGAATATTTCATGCCATTTCTCACAAAGGGGATTATTCGAAGAGTGTGTTTTAGGTAGATCTTGCCAATATGTCTCGAGGCTTCAGGGGTGATCCTTATTGTTCATATCCATGTGTGTTAGTGGGGTTAGATATCGAGAAATTAATTCTTGGAATCACATAATTCATGTTTCTTCAAGGAAAAATATTGTCGAGTTTAGAAACTACTCTTCTTCAAAATGACCCTGGTTCTAATTTAGGGTTTGTTGGCTCACTCTTAGATGAGTTGCTACTGGGGAGGGATTATTCCCACGAGTTTTTGACACGAAAATAGGAAGATGAGAAAGGTGGTGAAGAACCAAGGGTACTATATCACTGTGTTTTCAAGACATGGGTTTCGAAAAGTTTTGTACACAGAAGAGAAATTAATTTGTTTGGGAAGTTCTCAAGAAAAATGGCTCCCTTTGAATATGCTAATTAATTGAATGGACCACACTTGGTGTGCTAGGCTCAAATATGTACCTATGTGTCACCTTGTGGAAAGGTTTGACGTAGTTTGTTTTACGATTAAAGGAGGAGGCATTGGATATTTTAAAATGTGTTTGGCTCATGGACTCTTCATTATTGTCCGGTGAAACATGGTCATGCATTATTCGATGCAGCTAAAAAAATAATGGGACAATTCTAGTCATTGCAATACTTGTAATGTATTTTGGATTTTGGTTAGGTCCTATGCTAAATCCATTGGGGATTAATATGGGAATATTTCCTTAGTGTTCACTAATAGATTCATTTTACGGAGAGGTGCCTCTAGTGCATGTGTACTAGTGGTGATAAGGCAAAGGAATTATTTGACACGATAAAATCAATTTTGGGCTCTTGACATTATATGTCTTGATCCTTGGAATATGTACATGTGCTTTTTGTTGAACATTGCCATATGTAGGGCACATGGTCGTTGATTCCCCCTAAGGTTTTCAAAGAATGCCTAACGTAAAAAAAAAAATTGGGAACCTAGTACCTTAAATATGTTGAGTGTTGTGGACTTTGCAAGTAATCTTAGTTGATTAGAGTTTAGTTTATTGAATAAACATTAGGGTAAGATAGCTAGGAATAAACTCAACAAGTCTACTCAAGGACAATCGACTATGAAAACAATTTGGTAGGATGATCAAAGTCAAGTGGATGATTGAGTGGATATGTTTAAAGAATGATCGAGGAAGCGGTATTGTAGTGAAAGTTGATGGGTAGTTGAGAAATTGATGGAGAAATAAATAATTGACTATAATAATCAAATGGATAATAGTTGAGCACATGCACATATTTGATTGAGATTGAGTGGGATCAAAGGGAAATTGACTATAGTCGGAATATGTCTAAAAATGGTTAGAAATCCAAAAAATTCCTAACATCTTTTCCAATGATTTTCGGTAGTTTATATTGATTCAAGAAGATATGAATTAAGGGTTTTGTACCTATAACTAGAGCATTATAGAAGGATGATGAAGGATAATGAAAAAATCATGAAAGATAGAGATTAGAAATGTATGAGAAATAACATTGTTATTAGCTATGGAATAGGGTGGACATTCATTGTAATATGGTTTTGATATTTGGTCGAGTATATGAGAAGCAGGTTAATTTCAAAGGTTGGCTGGTTTTCCCATTTAATGGTTTCTAGGGTAAAATCTATGTATTGTGTGAATATTTATGGTGTTCCATTGTTTATATTCTATTCTTTAAGTTCTCTTATGTGCATTTAAATGTTTATTTTTATTGAGCTTTTAGTTTTCTTAATACATGTCCATTCATATTTGTAATTGGAATTATGTCTGAGTTTTAAATCAAGTTCCTTAAGCCAAAAAAATTATAAATCTAAATTTGGATTCTCAATGTGTGGAAACTTGTTGAGCCTAAAAGTAGATCCCCATGGATATAGTGGGAAGTTCATTGTTAGATATGCTTTTATTCCCATGGATTTAAGATAATTGAAATATTTCTTACAACTAGGTGGGCTCTCAGCCAATAACCTTTTTCCTTCATTTCAACAAAACCTAGTGTGAATGGATAGGCATCACTTGAAATTATTCTCGTGATTACTTACCTATCTCTCATATATTTGATGATTGTCCCATTAGGATAGAGTTCATATGTTTCACTCTCTTTATTTCCCCTAATTTGTGTAATGGGAAAAGGTCTCTAATGAGAAATTGAGGGGCATTGTAGACCCTCGGGGCTCCAATATTCTCGAAGCCCTCTCCATTTACTACCTATCGAATCCTTGTAAAGAGTACAATACCCCTTTGAATTCATATTTTTTTATAATAGTTCCAATGGTGGAGCCTATGTATTAGGCCTTGGAGATAGCAAGAAGGCTCGATATCTCTTTAGGGGTCTCAACATAGACACCCCTTTGGGTTAAGGTGTTGGAAATATAACTAGTTTTAGGTCTTCATAATTTTTGTTGTACTCAATTTGATATGTATATTACGTAACAAACAAGAGAATAAAAAAACAATTATTATTTTTAAAGAATTGGTTTCATGCTCTTTATTAATGGTCTTCTCGGTAAAGCACATTTTTCATGCTTCTAAGGTTTGTTAGGTCATAGGATTTATTGTCATGAGTCAAGAGAGTCAACTTCATGTTTATAAGACCCTCAGGAAAAATATATCTAGTAAAGGAATTTATTTTGGTCTAGAATTCCTAGAAACTTCCAATGTACAAGTCGATCTAAATTAGGGAATTCAACCCCTTAAAAAGGCTATATAAAGGAGCAATTGGACCTCATTTCCTCACTTCACCACAACTTTGATCTCTCAAGAAAAGGTTTGATCTAAGATTAAAGGAGGCCGGGAATGAGGATAAAAGGTCTTGAAGGCAAGAAGTCAAGGAAAAATGATTTTTGAGCTCTATCTCTCTGCCTCTCTATAAAAATTCAACTAGGGTTTTGCATCTACAAAGGAGGCTAAAAATGTAGGTGTGAATTGTAGGTAGATCAAGTTACGGGCATGAGTTAAAAGATAAATTTGTTTTGGCTTCATTAACCTTGGAAGATATTGTATTGATCAAAGGAAGGTCCCTTGAAGAAGCGCATAAATTGTTCGGTGTGGATCGGGGGGAAAAAATTAGCTCAAAATTAAAGTGCTCGAAATTGCAGCAAACTAGACTCAAAGCGGCCCGACCGAATCACGAGGAATACAATGCAACTTGTTTCATCAAAAATCGAGTTCGAGATGAAGAAGTTGTAGTCTGCTGATCATCGTTCGAGCTGTCTGGAAATTAAAAAAATATTGCGGAATTGGACGGTGATGACCGCATAATCCGGTCAACATGCAAAGTCTTCTTCGAGTTTTTTTTCCAATAGGGCTTGTGACAAGTTTCAACGGAAGGATTCACCATTTTGGTTTGTGAAGGTAAAAATCGCCCAATTTCCTCCAAGGTTGAATGTGGATTCATGATTATTACGTGTTGGATTTTTTTTTAATATAATAATGAGATTGGATTAATATTATATATATAATGAATATTTTAAAAAATCATATCTATATATATATATATATATTAAATTCAAACTTTAAATATTATTAATAATTTATAATTCCACATATTTAAAAATTACAAACCCAAAGTTCTCAAATATTTTGAGATGCATGTTTTAAATGTGGCACATATTTAAAATCCAAGGTTTCTGGCATATACATTAAAGTGGAAGCGTTATAGTAATATATGTGGTGTATCATTATATGTTGTGCAACGTGGTGGAAGGATCGAGATCGGGTTTGAACCCTTGAAGTCCCTAATCCGCCGCTCCCACCAACACACCATATCTCTATACATTGAAATGTCTTTGCTGAAAATTTTTTATTTAAGCACGTATTGCGAGGCTTCGGTGGGAAGCAGATAGGGCCATCCTCACACATGTGACCATGGCGCATGACCATGCGGGAAGCGCCATAGATTAATGCACCATTAGCACATTAAATCAACCACTACATCGCATTTAACTTCTAATTAAATATCGAATTAATCTAGCGGTTAGTTTGGCGTAGCGTCAGAATTGACTCCAATTTTAGTGAGGCCTAAGTGACAATTAGCTAGATTTGGTGGTTACTTCTAGGCTAGAATTGAATGAGGGCTATCTTGGTCATTTTTTGACCAAGCTTTGCTAAACATAGTAATTATTAGGACAATGGCATGCTACGAATCGTGGAACAACTTTTAGAGGCAATGGAGCTCATTTAGAGGTGTTTTGGCACGTTAGAGATTTTTAGTGGGAGCCCTTTGGGAGGGAAGGCCATGCTCGGATCAGGCGAAGGCCAATTTGGGTGGGTGAATAGTCAATTTTTGATGCATTTGATGCTATGAACACAATGGTACAATTTATAGAGGCATTGGAGTGCATATTAAAGGTGTTTTGTCGGATTGGATATTAAGCAAGCCCATGACACTGGTGTTGGAGGTCGATCTAGAGGAGTTGTAGAACCAGCCGGAGATTGGATAGTCATTTTAGGGTTTTTCATGTCTTCTGAAGCCAATGGAACAATAAAAAAATCCATTGGATCATCAAAGATGCTTGTAATCATACTTTTGACTCATAATCCAAGAGGGCCTAGCGAGTTAAAGTAGGTCCATGGAGATGTGGCAGGGGGTTGAACTCCATCATCATCCATGGTGTTGTATGGCTGATTGTTGTGATTTATATATTTATTATTTAATTTGTTGTATATGATTTTTTAATTATTAATTAACTCATAATTTGATCATGAAGACACATAAAAATTGACACTTTAACCCCTTCACAAATGGTTTAATAGAGACGATCCTTAAATACATTTTTAATATTGATGAAGACATAACGATAACAGGATTTTCCCATATTTATGTCAAGTTGGTATTAGAAAAAAAAGTTTAGATAATTTATCCAAGGTTAGCTATTAGTTCTATAACTATTGGTTGTTGAATTTTTGCAAGGAGAATTTAACGATTTGCAAGTTTATGTGTGAAGGAGAAGGACAAGATTGAGACTTAAGATTCTCGAAAACACAACTTAAAGAAGCTTTTTATGCATTGCATGATGTGATGGCGGCTTCATTAAGTAACTCTTCTTGTCAATTTTTCCTTACAAAAACTCTTTGATAAAGAGATGTTGCGGAAAACTCTACATCATGATTGATAGGATGCAAAGAGAAGTATGAAGGTAAAAGGAGAGCATTAAAATTCAATAGTAGTTGATTGCCATGAAAAGAGAGAAGCAGAAATTCTTGAAAAGTTGCATGAGATGGAGACTCAGCTCCATATTGTAAATGAGAACAACGAAAGGATGCATGATGTGGAGACTCAACTCCATGTTGCCAAAGGAAGCCTTAGCCAAGTATGTGCTTGAAAAAAGAGTGTACAATTCAAGTTTTACCTTCAATTTCCTCTCGAGATGAATGTGTGAGTTTCTTTTGAAAGACACGCTAGAGTAATAAGGTCCAAATTATTGTTGAAGATGGGCTATGAAGGTAAAGGATTGAGCAAACATGCACAAGGCATAGTTGAGCCAATTGTTGTTGAGGAAAGCCATAAGTATTTGGGTCTTGGTTATGGAAAAAATGATGGAGAAATCTCTAAAAGCCAAGGAGGCACATGAAAGGTGTTCAAGAAGAGGAATTTCATTTCATGTTCATTACCTAAATCTTGTGAAGATTGTGTTCATGAGGAATGCAAAATTTTTTTACACCCACTTTTGCAAGAATGTGCTCATAAGCATCTTGACTAATGAGAATGGTGAAAAGAGGATGTTGAAAGCTCTAAATTCTTTGAATGCATTGTCGGTATTTCGAAGAGAGTCACTACCTCATCAAATTCACCTCCTCGGGGAAGGCGAAAAAGGTGAATGTTGAAGGTATAAATCTTCTTTTAATCAAGTTGATTTTGATTATGATAAACATGGAAAATTATCACATAAGATTTGGAGAAAGTTTGCATGTTCCTTTTTGGTTTTAGATAACCATAATCTATCAAGGTGTTGGAAGATGTATGCACATGAAACTTTTATGACAAAGGAGGTAGAAAGCCAAAGGAAGAAAACCATGCTGAAAATAAAGACAATTATTTTACACTCATTTCCATAACGAATGTCATCTTGTAGACAAGTGTTGGAATTTGTGTCCAAGAAAGTCATCCATGACATTTGAATAAGGTGGAGAAAGAGAATGACAAGAATGGAAAATAGATTCCATAATCGATGTGGGTCATGATGATTCACATGATGATGGTATGCGGTTGAAAAAAGCACCAAATTGAAATGGTTTGGTAAGAGATGGTTAGATTTATTATCTAGTTAATTCTTTGCATGTCTTTTGATGTTGATGCATTTCTTTTCCAACGGAATGCATGTTGCATGTTTACTCAGAAGGTGTTTGAAAGTGGAGTATGTTGACTCACTTTGTTGCAACAAATTTTTCAATTTAACTTTAAGTACATGTACATATGAATGGAATTCTTGTACTTATGATTGTATTATGAGAGAGTTGAGTATATACATTCATGAGAGTTTGTGTGTATGAACGGTGGAATTTTGATGGTTTCATTCTTCTTGAACATGCATTAGTGATTGATATGTGTTAATTGAATGCTTTGTTTAGCATGTATGTTTCAACTTGAGAGTGTTGATCATTTGCACATGCATGAATGTCGACATGTGTTGGTTGATTGTGTGTTGCATGTGCATGTCATATCGACTTGGAAGAGTTTATTTTGTCTAAAAATATGAAAGAGTGTTGACGTAGTGTTTCATGATGTGATTTTTTTTTTTTTGGGGAAAGGAACGGTGGGAATTTTTACACATGCTTATACTTGACTTGAGAGTCGGTTGTTTGGAGAGGCATGTTTTGTCGACTTGTGATTGGCCGATGCATTTTTACCCAATATGTGAGAGTACATGGTGATGTTCACATGATATGAAATTTTGTTTCTTTGAAGGAGCAAGAGGATATGTAGGTAAATTATTTCTTGCATGATGTGTCGTTTGTGACAAGATGTCAAAGGAGAAAAGTGTGCGGCCATTGTAGACCATGTTGTGTGTTGACACCAAGAAAGAGAAGGAGATTTTGAATGCATTTCTTCCGGATGTAGAATTTGGAGGCAACGTGGAGGTAAAAGAATGGTCATTCGTTTTTCTAACCCCATTTCTTTGATGTTGGAAGCTATTTTTTGTAGTTCACTCATTTTGCGGAGGAGGGAACAAGACTCTAAGTGGGAAGGCACTAAGGAATCGATTTGGTACAACAAAATTGTTATATCGGTAAGTAGCCAACAAGTGTTGGTGTGGGTTAGCTTGAAATGAGAACAATGGTTGAAGAGCCAAGCCATTTGCAGGAACGGCACGACATGTCGGTGGACAAGTGAACATCGTAGCGATTTCTCTAAGCGGGAAGTCAAGATGATAAAGAATTGGGAGACATGGAAGTGTTCAAAACTCATGATATAACCAGATTTTGGACGTCCAAAAAACGTATTGGTGGGAAGGTAGTCGGAGAAATCGAATCGAGCAAAATTAGCTCAAAAATTAAAAGTTCTCGAGAATTTTATCAAAGTAGATTCAAACGGCCTTTGGTGCAAGGAATCCAACACAACTTGTTTCGTCGAAAACAAAGTTCGAGTGAAGGAGTTATGGTTTATTGATCATGCGTTGAGCAATAATTAAAAAAAAAAAAAAAATTGCATATTTGGTACAAGTGATGATATAGCGGATCCAGTGACATGCGAAGAGAATATTATTCGAGTTTTTGTCCAGTAATCTTTGTGACAAGTGTCCTTTGTAGGATTCTGAGTTTGGTTTGTGAAGGCAAAAATCACAATGTCCTCCGAGTTGAATGTGGATTCATGATTATTATGTGTTGGACATTATTTTTTTAATATATTAAAACATGTAATTAACATTGTCATATGTAAACATGTTTTAAATGTGGCACTTTATATTTAAAATCCAAAGGTTTTTACATTACAATGAAGGATATATGCATTGGTTACAATGGAGGATATATGCGTTGGCATATACATTAATGTGGAGCGCCATATTAAAATCAAGTGGTGTATCATTATGTACTCGCATAAGAAAAAAACCTAAGTGGAAGGGTCGAGAGTGAGTGTCATATTAAAATATGTGATGTATCATTATATCTTGTGTAAAAACATAAGTGGAAGGGGTCGAGATCGGGTTTGAGAACCCTTGACCTCCCATGATACACTGCAATAGCTCCACCAACACATCACGACCCTATACGTGCAATGTGTTGCGCGAAATTTTATTTAAGGCGCATTTTTTAGGCTCGGTGGGGAGCCGAATGGGGCCAACCCCTCACACGTAGACCCTTGCGCATAACCGAGGGTGGGAGCGCTGATGCTTGTGCGCCATTGGCGCCAATCAGCCATTAATCCACATTTTAAAGCTGCTAAGTAAACTCGATTTAAGTTGGCGGTTGGTTTGGCGAGCTCTAGTTTTAGTGGGCCTAGCGGCAAATAGCAGTTTAGTGGCATTTTTCTAGGCCATAATTGAATCGGAGCCTATCTTGGTGATTTTTAACCAATGTTTTCTGGGATAGTCATTCTTGTGATTGGCATGCTGCGGAATCCCATTGGAACAACTTATGAAGGTAAATGGAGCTCATATACATGTGTTTTTGGCACGTTGAATAATTTTTGAAGTCGAGGCCACCGGAGGGAGAGGCCAATTTTTAGTTGAATAGTAAATTTTTGATGTATTTGATGCTACGAACATATTAGTACGATTTATAGAGGCTTGGTGGAGCACATACGAATGTGATTTTTTTCACTTTGGAGATTTAAACAAGCCGCACGGTGTTGGAGGTCAAGCCTAAAGGAGATGTGAACCAAATTTAGAGATCGAGATAGTCATTTTTAGGGTTTTTCATGTCTTATGAAGCCAATGGAATAGTCAAAAAATCCATTGGAGCATCATAGATGCTTTTAATCGGTACGACTCATAATCCCAAGAGGGCCTAGTTAGTTAAAGCGAGTCCATGGAGATGTAGCCAAGAGGGTAGAAATCCCATCTCATCATCCATGGTGTTATATGATTACTATGAGTTATATTTTAGTATTTAATTTTCTATATATGAGTTTTTAATTATTAATTAACTCATAATTTGATCATTAAGACACATAAAACTTGACACTTTGCCCCTTCACAAATGGTTAAATGAGACGATCCTTAAACACATTTTTAATGCGATGAGGGAGCTTGCATAGTAATAAAAAGTTTTCCCTTATTTAGATCGATCGTTCTTTGGATTAGGGTTTCTATAGGTCGAAGTTATAGGCCAAAGGTGCGGGATGAAGTTGCCAGGACAAAATTACGGGGTTGAAGTTGCAACTAGAAATTGGTTAATTGCAAGATTGAATTTTGATAAAAAGAAGGGATGACTTGGTACTTGGAGAGGCTTGGTATATGGTTTGGGTCTTTGTTGTCTCATTTGAGATTCTATAAGAAGAGATGAGTTTTACGGGATTTTCCCTTTTTCGGGGGTTTTTTCCTTGGCTTGAGCCTAACTTATGTGTCCACTATCTTTATTATTTTTCTCTTGATATTTGTTTGATGAAGAATATATAATTAAATAAACACAAAAGAAGAATAATAATTTTCACAAACAATTATTAAGGTTAAGGAAAATCGAAATCAATAGCTTACAATTTGTATCTTCCAACATGGTATCCAAGCTTAGGTGAACAAGAAGGCAATTGGAAGGATCATCTTGTGGACACAAGAAGGGTTTGCTAAGGGAAAAGGAAGAATTGTTGATGTAGATGTAGGATATCATCAAAGAAAGGTTGAAGAAAAATACTATGAGCTCATTGTTCTCTCTTAAACAAAAGATCTAGTTGAAGGATAATTGAAAGACCTTCGTGAGGGAAAAAAGGATGTTTTTGTATCATCACTTTTGGAAGCCATTATCGAAGTCTCTTTGAAGATATATAAAGCCTCGAGATAGTTGGAGACATCATTAGAAATGGAAGAAAATTGATCATCGAGTAAGTATCATATAATTACTCATGAATCTACAAATCATAAGCGTTATTTTTGCAAGGAAAGAAAAAATCTCATTGGCACATCAAATTTACGAGCATGGAAGAAAAGGATTGACTTGGCACTTAAAAACATGAGGTAATGGAATATTTTATGGTAGAAATTATTGAATCTAGAAAAGACAAGCCTCAAGAACTGCAAAGGGTACAAGAAAGGGGAAGTAAGGGCACAAAGGATCATCATTGAATCCATTAAGGATCCCCTTGTTCCATTTGTTGCAAATTTGAAAACTTCAAAGGCTATGTATGAAAAGCTAATGAATTTTTAATTTGTAAGTAAATCAAGATAAAAGATGTGTTTGAGGAATAAGATATATAGAATGAAGAAATCAAAGGAGGGAGGACATAACATCATTTCTAATTAATATCTCACAATTAAGAGATCACTTATAGGGGAGCATGTAGAGAGACAATTTATGATTATGAAATGACCATATGTGTACTCAATGCATTGCCCACCAAATGGAGTAGCTTTGCAACAAGCATCTACTCTAAGAAATACTCAACTCATTTTGATGAGTTGTGGTCTCAATGCATTTTTGAAGAGACTAAGATCAAGGAAAAGGATGATATTGGATAAGATGAATAGTCTCAAGCCTTTATATAACTAGAATCAAGATGTTTAAAGAAGAGCAGGTTTGGAAAGTCCAAGAAGAAATATATGTCCAAGGTTCAATGCTTTAAATGTAATGAGCATGGAAACTTTAAGAGAAGTTATCCAAACTAGTAGAACAATAAAATAAAGGAAATATGTGAGACTCACATAAGCTGAAGAAATGGGGCTTAGTAGAAGAAGCGGAAGAAAAAAGATGTGAAATATATTTATTATTAAAGAGGGCATCACATGCAACGGGTTCTTTGTGAAGTTGGTATATCCTTTAGATAGTATGAATTGTTGTTTACTTGATTTTATATAACATCATAGAGAGAAGAATATGATAGTAGCATACTTAGAGTCTACTTGGTTAAATTGCTTTGTAGAAATCATATAGTCTTTAAAGATAGATAGATAGAACATTTTTTTCATATTATTCTTCTATGTATTATCTAACATTATGTTAAGAGGTAGTCATGTGTTATGAAACCAACTCACAAAATATAAGAAAAGAGAGATCAACTACTTATAAATCATCCCTCTTTAAGGGGAAACCTCATTTACATTACATAAATGAACAATTATTGGATGGCCTTCTATGGCGCACATTAATAACAATATGGGGACTACATGGGCGCAATAATAACAATAAGGGGGGCTACACTAAGCATAAAAATAATGGGATACACTAGTATTATAGGGACCTAGCATGCCCCTCTCCTTCAAAAAAAAAGTGTTGTCCTCAACGCTTTGGTAGTTATGGATGTCTGTATAAAATTATCATCCTCCCATGTCGAATCTTCGGTGGGTAAGTTCTTCCACTTGATGAGATAATCCAAAATTGATTGATTTCATAGCTATCAAGTTCTTGTTTCGTGGTAACCCGAGGTTCCAATATAATTTTTACTTCTTCGTCGGAGTAAAATATTGTTTGAACTAGGAGCTTGTCTTTATAACCTTCTTTAAGCATGAAACATGGGCAGGTACTCGAAGATGCGAGGAAGCTCCAATTTGTATGCCATAGTACCAATCTTTTGCAACACTTTGTAAGGACGGTAATAATTTGGTGATAATTTTTTATCCTTCTTAGCTTGCTTGAGGGACATTTGTTTTTATGGTTGTAGCGGTAAAAATACCCGATCCACCTTACATCAAAACTTCTTTCCTTGCGATGTTTATATTCTTGTTGTTTCATTTTGATTCTACGCCAAGGTGACGTTATCCTTTGAGATTCGGAAGAACTTTTTATTGATGCTTGATGTGATATTCCTTTGCTTGAACCTTAAATTTTTTTATCTTAAATATGATGTGATGGAGGTGGATTATATCCATAAAGTGCCATAAATGAGATAAATTTTGTTGCAGTATGGAAGGAAGTGTTATACCACCATTCAACCGAGAGGGTAACCACTTGACCCGTATGTGTTTATCGGATACAAAGCAACAAGGTATCCTTCCAAACATTTTTTCACTATCCTCAGTTTTCCCATCCCAGTTGAGGATGATATGATGAGCTATAAGCTAATTGAGTACCAAAACAAAAAAATAATTCCATCTAGAAATTTCATAGCCAAAATGGGATCTCTATAAGCACAATAATCTTTAGGTTTCCATTTAGCTTTTGAATTGTTTCCATAAATGCGGTAGCAATTGTATTGGCTTTAAATGGATGTAATAATCCACAGTGTGCATACTTGGTAAGTATATCAACTACCACCATGATGATAGTCTTTCCTTTGGACTTGGGTAAACAAGTGATAAAATCCATTGAAACCTCCTCCCAACGTCGACTTGGAATGGATAAAGGTTATGAGACACAGGGTCTTAATTTTCTCAATTTTATTTTGTTGGCAAACCAAACATTTTATTGCCACAAACTTTGAATATCAGATTTAAAGTTTTGTCCCAAAAAAATTCCTTCTTGACCATGTGGTAAGTTTTAAAAAATCTTAAGTGCGCTCTAAGGGAGAGGTGTGCAATTCCAAAAGAATGTTTTGTTTGAGTTGGGAATTCTTACAAAGATATAAGCTATATTTGTACCATAATGAATCATTTTTCAACTAATCACTCGCATATGTCTTGGGATCTTGCTACAAATTTTGAATGAGTGTCACACCTCTTCATCATTCTTACATTCATCCCTTGCTTTGGTTATCATGAGTTGGATAATAAAAATGGCACAAAGAAATGCTTCCACATCCTCATCCTTTCTTAGTGCATCTCCAAAAACATTTTGCTTCCCTTTTTTGTAGACGATTTCAAAGTCATAACACAACATATTTGTGACCCATTTTTCTGGCTCTTTTGAAGAAAATATTTGTTCCAAAAATTATTTAAGACTATCATGATCTGTTTTACCTTGAAGCATCTTCCCATTAGGTAAGGTCGCCATGGCATAGTGCATGTAGTATTTCAACATTTCCTTCTCATAAATAAGTTTCAATAAATACTTTCCTTTGATTATAGGACTTACAATACTTAGTCTTCCTTCTTGCATTAAAACCACACCCATTCCATTTCCGGGGCATCACATTCTGATAAATATTGTTGTGAAGTACGGCATAATAAGACCGATGATTGGCACATTTCCTCTTTAAGATGTTCAAAGGCCTTAGTTGCTTGAGAGTCAGAAAATGTGTATTTCTTAGGTAATGATGCTAAAAGTACTTAGATATTCTCCCATAATTTTTAAAAAAAACTTGCGATAATGTTGTGAAACCCATAAATCTTCGAAGATGATTTATGGTTGTAGTATTTTCCATTCCTTAATGGATTTAACTTTATTGGGAGCCTTCCTTAACACCCTCATGAGATACAATATGACCCAAATATTCCACCTCTTGTACTCAAAAAACATTTGGAGGTTTTTGCATATAGTTATTTCTTGAGAACCATGTCAGCATATTTGAACATCATCCTTCAGACTTGTTGTAGATTAGTATATCATCAAAATACTGTTATCATTTTCTAAGGAAGGATTTGAAAACAAATTCATCAAACCTTGAAATGTGGAAGGTGCATTAGTAGGTAAATGCATAGTGAAAATTCATAATGACCCTCATGATAATTCATATTGTCTTAGGTGTTCGTTTCTAATTTGATGATATCGAGAATGAAGATCCAACGTGGTGAAGTAAAATTCTCCATGTAATTCATCCAATAATTCATCGATGATGGGGATGAGAAATTTATCTTTAATAGTGAGCTTTTGAGATCCTATAATCCGGAACACATACACCATGATCCATCCTTCTTGTGCACAGTACTAATGGGAAGCGAGAGAAAAGAACTTTGACTAGGTTGAATTATACCATCCTCTACATTTACGCAGCCATATGTTCAATCTCGGTCTTGAGCATAAGGATATATTTAAGGCTTGATGTTTGGAGGAATACTTCTGGAATAAAATGAATAGCATGATCATGATCATGGATAGGTTTGCGTCGTTTGGGAGTCTCAAATACCTTGAATGATTGTCCATGACTTTTGGAGATGCGGGAGAAATAGATGATTTTGATGTTTGAACTGTGGTAGAGTATAATTATGAAGTTAGGCCTCGTTGTTCTTTCTTAAAAAATATTTGTCATGACATTATAGCTAATTATCTTTCTTGGATTCCCTACAATACCCCATAATTCAACTTCCCTTTCCTTCCAAAAAAAAATTCACGAAATTTCTTGAAAATTAAAAACTACCATCCTCAAATATTGTAATCATTATACCCTTAGTACATCATCACCACCCATTGGGATGGAGAGCATTGGACTATTCAATACATATTCCCCCATGGTTAGTTTTATATTATGACATTTCAGGAAGAAATTTATAGTTCCTCCATATGCAAGCTGTCACTTGACACTGCGAGGTGCGGGTATGCAGAAGCAATTCAATTCCTTGGCTATATATAGTGATAAAATTATGGCTACTGCAAATCAATTAGCACTATTATTTTTTCTTCTTGATATGTCCTTATATCTTGAGAGTTTGAGGAGTGGTAATTCCTACTAATGCATTACGGGATATGGTCGGATTCATTTCTTCTTCCTCTAAGGTTGGTTCCTAGTGTATATCCTCTTCTTTTGAAGTTTCTTGTCCATTTTTATTCATCATCTTCATAATCTATGTAAAATAATTTCTTCTCGAAAGCACACTTATGACCTTTAGTGTATTTTCTATCTGTTGTGTAAAGCCCTTTTTATCTTTCTTATTCCATTTTTGTGGTGGCAACCTTCTAGGTTTTTGAAGTATAGGAGTAGCAACACTTCCATGTTTATAGTTTTTAGTGGTAGGCTTCCAACTTTGAATGCCTTCTCCCAACTTTGAATCGGAGTTCGAAAAGGAGAACTTCATGTTGGATGTTATCCTTTAAATTCCCTATGAGGACCTCAATCATGTTTTTCTTTTGGAATATAAGTTACCCTTATATTCAAATTTTTAGCGATTACTCAATGTGCTCCACCATCGAACCCTATTGTTTGAGATTTATCAATTGGATAAAGAAGGTGTTGCTCTTTATATCCTCATAATGTCACATCATCTCTCATGGTAAAAATTGACCAAGTGATTTTTTTTTATGAGGAAAAATCCTCGATACCATAGTAATGTATTTTGTTTGAAATATAAAGTTGCAATGTGTAACTTTTGTGTGTTTTCACATTTTTGGAGATCAAAACATTGATCCATACATAGTATCCATATTCTTGGATCCTTGCCATCAAACTTCCTCATATTGATATTTGGAATATGGTGAGATTAAATCCAACATTAGAGTATATGAAATCATGATTAACATTTATTTTGTTCTCATCATGAGTTTCATATGCTACCATTTTCATTAGGAATCATTTCTTGTATGACTTTGTCAAACCTTCCTTCAAATTTCCATATACCCTTTTTGACCATTCTGTATCTTCCATGTTGTCTTCCAGTTTTTTTTTCTATACCATCGATCTTAGCTTCCATGCCATCATCTTGGCTTCCATTAAATTCTTCAAACCATCCATCTTAGCTTCCATGCCTTTATTTAATCCATCCATGTCTTTCTTAGGACCATCTTAGCTTCCATTTCATTTTTGTTACTCTTTGTGAGAGCAAAATTTGTTGCACTTGGTCTCATAATTTTGATATATCATGTTTCACTTCTTCCTCTTCATGAATAAAAGTAGAGCCTTATGAGGCTTAATGGGTGTGTAATTATTTTTGAGAACATTTTAAAACCCAACAATGATATTTATGCTTCAATATGCCCTTGGAATCACTTCAATGAGTTTTCAAGTAAGTCTTATGCAATTTAAAAAAAAATACCCAACTTTTCTTGCTTTTGAGGAGAACGATATTGAGCGAGGGTATATGCAGCAATTTTGGATATCCGATATTTTATCTTCAATCCTCTAGTATCCTTTGAGTCTTCTTTCCAATGCTACGCGATTTGTACCTAATTTGGATTCTTCAAAATAACGTTATGCCCAATATCCCACAACGACCTAATTAAGGACTAGTTCGGTAGATCTAACTTGTATGGCGTACGAGATCTCAATGTTTCGACCTTTGGCTCTAAAATTGATATAAAAGAAACTACGATCCGATGCAACTACTTCCAATTTTACATAATTCCAATCGACATTTGAAACGAAAGTTATGCCGATTTCCTCGACACAGTTTTACTGATGAAATTTTGGAGCTGCAAAAGCTTCTTCCTCGGATCATATCTCCGAAAATATAGCAAGAAGCAAGATACGGAAATTTTTACACGGAGTTCATCGGAGAAATTTGGCTCAAATGGGTTTCAAGCACGAGCCGCCAAAATGAAAAAACGTTATAGAGAAAATGCCAAGATGACTCGTTTGCGACAACGAAACCACATAATCCAAATCTCCTAGCCAAATGTTATGAAACCAACTCACAAAATAGAATAAAGAGAGATAAACGACTTAGAAATCAACCTCTTCGAGGGGAACCTCCTTTACATTACATAAATGAACAATTCTTGGATGAGATTCTACGAGGCACAATAATAACAATATGGGGCTACATGTGCACAACAATAACAATATGGGGACTACATGGGCACAACAATAACAATAAAGGCTACAGGACAATAACAATAAGGGGATACACTAGTATTATAGGACCTAGCATCATGATTCTAAGGTGGATCATTATGATCCTATAAGAATCATCACCTTGAAAGGTTCTTGAAGGAGAATTATAAAAATGATAATATACATTATACATTATGAAAACAATACTTTCAAAGGGATGAAGAAATGCAATAGCTTAGGTTTCGAGCTCATTATGAGACATAAATAGATGATGGAATAAGAAGAACATAATAGATATTGAAAGTAAATCTTATGTAGATTCATATGTGAAGAATCTTGTAACATTATTTGTATGATTATGTGATGTTTAAGAGGGAAGATTTTGACTTACTCAAGGATGGATAGAGAATTAAGATTTTGTCTTGATTGTGACTAACATCAGTATGATCTTTTGAAGAAATTTCTTACTTGGAAATCAAGATTGATCCTTGGTGTCCAGTGCATGAAGGAAGAATTGTGTGGAGATGGAGCATTGAGGATGTTGATGCTTGGATGATAAGTTAGTAAGGTGATGTACGTCTAATTTAATTGTTGTTGGTTTTGTTTAGGATATTGTGAATACATAAAATGTTAGAGAGCAAAGCTCAACATACAATACTGAAAATTATTAAGACAAGATATATTCATCTTGGGAATGAAAGGTAGTAGTGTGAGAAGATAGCTTAAATGTAAATGGAGATCACTTTCATCTGAGAAGCTATGATCAACTTGAAGTTTGGAAACGTTAAATATAATTCATATCTATCATGATGAGATGAAAGTGATGTACAGGTAACCGGATCTTGTCACAAAGATTGAACAATGAATATGAAGCCATGATACCTCGTAGGCTTAATATCGATAAAATATATTCGAAGGAAAGAAGAAGCCATGTAAGTTTATGAAGAACAAAGTAGTTGATACTTGAGAGGAAGTACGGAATCTCTCTAGTTTTGAGAGGGATAAAAGAAGTCTCTTTGAATAGGAGCGGGATCTATTCTCTAATAAAAAGAGGAAATAAGATACCTTATTTTGTTTAGAGGGTGATGTTGGACATCATCGAGCATTCTATTCTTGGTGTAAAGCCACTTGACCAATTTCATCTAGTCGTAAGTCTAAGTGAAGGTCATGGAGAGATAATGGTGGAGGATTGGATAAGAATTTGTCGTTTCCTTGAGGATAAAGAATATAAGAAAGGAAAGGGACCAACACTATTTGAGGATAGGACATGTGTCCAAGATAAGAGTGGTAGAAGAGGATTGATATTCTTTGAGGATTTGGGAATGAAAATTCAAAGAAAAAAATATTCACAAGGAAATACCTTGTGAACATGCGGATGGGGTATATGCCTTGTAGAGTAGTGCGGTATTACATGTAAACCCTCCCAACATAATGTTCTCGAATAAAGTTAGCTTATCTAGTTATGCCTTAAAGACAATGTTGGTCATAATGATGATGCTTATAGTTTGGCTTATCAATCCGACTTTTGTTACAAGAACTCCTCGATCCCAAGAATGATGTTGTACTAGTGGTAAAATTATGAATACCTACCTAGTTAAGAGGGAGTGTTGAGTATAAGTGGATTTTGATCTTCATAATAGTTGTTATTACTCATTTCAATATGTATCTTATGTAACAAACAAATGAGTAAAAGGAAAGTTATTATTATAAAACATGGTTTTATTGCTGTTGTGATGGTCTTCTGGGTAAAATCACGTTCTTCACTTCTTCTAGAGTTTTGTTGGGTCATGGTTATTGTGAGTCCAAGAAAGTCAACATCATGTTTATAAGACCCTTGAGAAAAATATATCTTGTAAAATATTTATTTTGAGTCTAGGATGCAGGAAACCTTAGGCTTCTGATTGGACTAAAGTAGGGAATTCCCACCACTTGAAAGGTTATATAAATAGAGCGGTTCAATCTCATTTGGCACTCACTTCCATAACAAGTTAGATCTCTCATGAAAAGTTTGATATAAGATTAAAAGGAGACAAGGAAGGAGGAGAAAAAGGTATAAAGGTAAGAAGTCAAGGGAAAAATTGTTTTCAGGCTCTATCCTATATCACATGTGAGAAGAATTAGGGTTTTAGGCTACAAAAGAGGTTGAAAATGGACGTGTTTGAATTGCGGGAAGATCAATTTGAAGGAACTAGTTTTAGAAAGAGAAAATATTTTGCTTTGGATTCATTAAACTTGGAGAGATATTGTCTTTAAGAAAGGAAGGTCCCCTTAATTGTCTCTTTTTTGGATTAGGTTTTCTGATCAAAATTTATGAGTTAGAGGTGGGATAGAGTTTAGCAGAAAAAATTGCAAGGTTGATGTTACAACTAGAAGATGGTTGGTGTGGGATTGAATTTTTGTAAAGGCACAGCTTGCTGCTTGGAGGAGGACTTGGTCTAGGGTTTGGGTCTTTGTTGTCTGTTTTAGATAATACATAAGAAGAAGAGTTTTTTTGGTTTTCCTTAAGTGGCTTTTTCCTTGCCTTGGGTAAATTCCATGTCCACTATCTTCTTATTTTTCTCTTGAAATTTGATTTGATAGACCAGATATAATAAAAAGAAAAAAAAATAAGAACAATAAAGTTCTGAAGCAAGTGTTAAGGTTAAGGAAAATTGGATTTAATAGCTTCCACTTTGAATTTTCAACACGGGGCATGCGTCCCTTTGGGTTGAAATTCTACTCTTAGGTCGCCAGGAAAAATATCAGAAATTAATGAAGGCACACAAATTTTTATTTTTGGGGCCCTTGAAAACAATAAGCCCCAATAGAGGGTCCAAATGAAACTTCTTTCGGTAAATGTATAGGGGTTGGGGACTAGGCCAAAACTGATAAAAATTATTGATGGATAAATATATAAATACAGGTACTCTCACTGTTTAGGAAACTATGGGTTATGGTGTGTCTATTGTCCCTAGATTAGATTTATGTTTGAAGAATTGGAATTTTTGGCTTTCGTCTCTGGCTTTCCCAATGGGCTAGTTTGATCGATAAATTCTTTCTCAAAATTTTTATGCATTTACACAACTAGTTGTCAATGATATGGATTACAATATAGTGATTCTAAATTTTATATGGGCCCTACAATGATAAGCAAATTTCTCGTATTGATTCTTTGATTCTTATCTTTATAAAATTGGATACTATTATAATTAGAAGAAACCTTAACTTCACTATCTTTATATTGGATGTTTTGTCAATGAGATTGATTACAATATAAGGATTCTAGTATATATGGAACCTACGATGACAAGAATACACTTTATTCACACTTAGTTTCCGTGGCTCAACCAACAACTAAGAGGACCAATACATGTCAGAGGCGAGTAATTAAGTGGCTATATTATCCGGCCGAACATGGAGAATCAATATTGTTTATAGGAGCACCTGGTAATAACTGTTGGAAGGTTCTTTAGCCATGTGAGGTAAAAGGGAGAATCATTCTTTGAAGTAGATGAATTTTGAATATTTAAAACCACATGCAAATTCAGAATTTCTTTCTTGGGGTATAAATTATTCCACAAGAGGTGCTAAGTCGATTAGCATTGTCCCACTCAAATGGGGGTGACTTTCTAGGAGGATGCGGGATGGGGTGATTTACGGCTAATAGACTAAGGTAGGAGGAGGGGATATCAAGGTCTCTCATTTCAAGTGGGTCTGGGTAATGACATCGAGTGGTTAGTATTTGGTTTGGGTGATTACCATTTGTGGAGTTGATGTGCATTAATCTTTTAACTATGGAAATTAGCATGCACATTTCACTAGAACTTGTTTTAGTGGAGAGAACTGCGTAGGGTTAGATTAAACTAAGTAGTGTAGCGTAAGGGCGAAATTTCGAAGGTGGGATACCCAGCAGAGACTAGGTCATAATTCATCAATATTTTGATAGAAAGACTAGAATTCCATCTTCTAGGTGATGTTGTTTCAAGCCGTGTTAAAAATTGTTGTTTGAAAAATGGTAATGAATTCTTATTCTGCGTAATTTGTTATCTTGTTGTGGTTCAAAAATCTATGGAAGTCCAGTTATTTGAAGACCAACTCAACAATGCATTCTTTGACCTCCATGTGATATTCTTCCATTCTTTAGCCTTCTCCTTTAGTCCCTATTCCCTTTTCCATTTCCAGGTCCTTGTTGATTTTTTCTAGCCTCTTGTTGCAACAACTTGCTTGGGACCTCTCTTAATTCATGTTGTTCCTTCTCTTTCCTTTGATGTCCATTGTCAAGCTTTTTCTAATTCACGTCACACTTTTAATGTTTTCTCGTTGTGTTTCCCTACGACTTTCCTTTAGTGGTCCTCTTCTTAATTGGTCTATATTCTTATCCCCCTTCCCCTTTATGGCACTTCTTTTAGGTGGCTACAACGGTGGTTCCCCTACTGCAGGCTTAACCTATAGAAAGTGGCTCCTCCCTTTCACCTCTCGGTTTTCACTATCCTTTGTGGCAATTGCTGTGCTTTTATGTTGCTTTGTCTTATTATTCACGCCTCATCAAAGTGACGTGTCCCTTCTAGGAAGTAGTCCCACAGGGGACAACACCCATATGCCACATAGCTAGAGGACTTTTGCATTGCACTATTGTGAACTCATTCCAAGTCATATTGAGGATGAACTCCCACATGCGGATGGAGAAACTATCTGTACGAAAACCCCTCCCCCGACACAAAAGTCCTCGGAATGGGCCGCTTGGATTCTAGAAACGGGCTATACAAGGGTTGCTTCAGCTTAATGTGCAAACAATGGATCTTTATTGCCCGGATAGAAATTCTTTACCGGGGCTGCTCGGAACTTTGGACATACATGAACAACACTATTCTCCACTCAAGTGGAGCACCTACATATCGACATTTGAGGGACTTGGACTAGAGAATGGAAAGAAATCAATAATATCTTGGTATCCCCCCCAAAATAGGAAATAATATGGGGGCTATAAAGCGCTCATCAAGGTTGCGAGGTTTTGTTCAAATCACTTTGCCTAGTTGTTGAGCGTATCTATATATTAGTTCCTTACGTTGCAAACTCTCAACTTTGAAGATATTTTGAGAGTTCATCTGTTTTTAACAATGTTTACATTTTGATCACCTAGTACTCAAATGACCCTTTGCTATTCATGTCTCCGTAGTAAGAATACGTCCTTTCATTTTTTTCTTATATACATGTGTTCCTAAAATAGATAAAATTTTAGCCATACAAAAAAATTCACAACTATTACTTTCTGAAATTTTCAAGTAGAGAATATGGTAATTCCAAATCATCGCACGCTGTTAATTGTTTATTTCGTTGATTAGAAAGGTGAATCACATAAAATGTGAAGTTTGAGACAAAATCCCGAAAAGAAAAAGGCTGACATGGTGACCGACGGATATGGTAAATGGTTTGTTATCATGTTCAACTCCGTTTATGGCTTGAGCATGTGTCTAAGGTGCAGAGGATAATTCTTTTTCATGGATTAGATGTCGAAGGAAGAGTGGTTTTTTTTTCTTTGATTACACGGGTGGGATGGGATTATTCATGGTTTTCAACCCAATAGATATTAATATTTTAATAATGCATTTAATTATTATATTAAAGAAAGAATAACAAAAAAACAAAATCTATCTGTAGTTTTTTTTAAAGTACTTTATCACAAACTCTTAAATTCCGAAGTAGTAAATAATGTTTTATTAGAGAAAAATATATATAAATTTTCTTAAATTTTTTTATAAAATGATTTGGAATATATAAAATGTATTGTGAATTCATTTACAGTGAGTTGATTGTTTATTTGATTTTTTTCATTATAATAAAATCAAATAAAAATAATAATTGAGAAAACAACTAAAAAATCAAAAATAAAATTTATATTCAATAGCTGCACTTCCCAAATATAAGAATTTAACAAAAACTGATACATCCAAATATCCCACATCAATCCAAAGAAAGCAAAGATTCCTTTCAAAATTGCAGAGAGTTGACAACTGCTTTTCGATAAGAGGGTCCCACGTTATTAATCACATGCTACATCCGTCTATTATGCAAGTAAAATGTATAATTTATGTAGTAATATTTTACAAGGTGGGAAGATGAAGGCTTTAAAAAATGTAAAAGAGATATAGAAAATGTGATATATTTTATAATATATGTTTTTCAACTATATTAAAAAAATATAATTTTAATGAAAAAAATTATTATTTTAATTTTTAAAAATATTTAAAAAAAAGTATATGATAATTAAAAATGAAAAGTTAGTAAATTTTTTTAACAGTCTATTATATAGGAGTTTATATTGATGAGGAGGAGGATTAATGTTAATTAAAATAAGTATGGTTTATCATACTTTTAAAAAAGTAATAAATTAAGCGAGATTTTTTTAACATTTTATTTTTATGATTTAAGAGAAGTTAGAGAAATCATTTTTTTCATCTCTTTAATTTTGTTTACGAGCACGTCATCTTAAGGTTGGTAGTGTGGCAAAGATCATATGAAAATTAGAATGGATGTAGAGTTAGACAATCTAAGAGAAAGCGATTTCCATCTTCAACCTTTTAGTATCTCAAACAGCATCAAACTCTTTAGTCTCAAGGTGTTTTGGGAGTAAACCAATGTCCAATTTCACAATGATACTCATGACAATTAGTTCTTATCATGGTAATGCTCATTCTCTTCTTAGCAGCGACCCGAAAATAAGATAATTTAAGCTTTCGGAATTGGGGTTCTTTTATATATATATATATATATATATAATTTTTGATAATTAATATATTTAAATTAATTATTTTAATAAATATGTTTACTTTGAAATAGTGGTGAAAAAAATATTTTCATAATGCATCACATGGGAGTTTATAAATGAAAGTTTTGGTTTTGCAAATCTTCAAGATGGACTACATTTACTCATCTTGAAAACTCCAATGCTATTTGAAAATTATTCTCCTATGGTATTTGAAATATATTCTTACACAACACAGCCCATCAAAGACACTTTTAAGACATATTTTTAGAATAAAATCTTTTGTCTTAAAAAAGTCCCCTTTTATTTAGTTATTTTTACATTAAAATTTAATATCAATTGAATTGTCTTAAATATAAAATTTAAGACAAAAATTTTTTAGACAAATATTTTAAGACAAAACTTTATATTTAAGACAAAAACGAGTTTGAGACAAAATATTTTTAAAGATAAAATTTTATATTTAAGACAAAACTATTTTAAATCAAAACTTTATATTTAAGACAAAAAAACTTTGAGACAAATATTTTAAGACAAAACTTTTTATGACATTTAAGATAAAAGTTGAGGCAAAAATGTTTTAAGACAAAACCTTATATTTAAGACAATTGTCACTTAAGGCAATGACAATTAAGACAAAACCCATTTGATACAATTAACAATTAAGAAAAAACCATATCAAATTTAATACAATTAACAATTAAGACAAAACCATATCAATTTAAGACAATATTATCTAACACTTAGAAAATTGACTACGATAGTGCACCCTAAGTTCGCCAACTTAGGGATACTACATCTGCGCCTATATTAGGACATTGTTTCACTTACCATTCATGTTATCTTATATAAAGACAATGATTTGTTGAGCTCTTCATTTCTTTGGGGTAGCTAACTGGAACTAACACGAAAAATTTTCCTTACTTAGAGAAGTATTTCTCGGACATCGTACTTATTACTTGTCCCTTCGATATTTGTTGATACGATTAGAAAGTCGGCTTGTCTGACCCATTTGCATTCAACACTACTACATGGAGGGGAATTTTAAGGCAAAAAAGCTAAATATTTTGTCTTAAAATTGAATTTGATCTTAAATTTTGATGTGAGGGTGCTAGTAAAAAAGGTGAAGGTAAAGGATTGGGGGTTTGTATACGTTTTTTATGGGTTCTTCGAGAAGCGAACGTGGAGAGCTAAGAATGGCCAGTGAGATTTGGGGTAGTGGAGGCGACAATAGAGGTGATTGGTGAGAAGAGCGATGGAGAGAATTTTGTTGAACGTGGATGGGAAGTAACATGGTTAGATGCCCAGGGTCTCATCCAATTTATGTTTAATTTGTGTTTTTTTCTTTTAATTCATTTATTTTGTAGATACTACTTGTATGGGTTAGTTCTTGCTATCAACACATTTTGTGCGGAGCTCTTTGCTCATATAGGAAACATGTATAAGATTCACTTGAAGGATGGTGAGAGGCAAATTATAGAATATATGTTGGCATAAAAATATATGTACTTCAAAATCTCTATGACAACTTTTGCGAGAAGTACATGCTAAGAATAAAAGGTGGATTGTGGCAACATTACTCCAAAAAATTCACAAGGGAGGTAATTTTGACTACAAGCGAGAGTAGACGGATTAAATGTAGAATTCGTTGGTGCAATTGTTGGTGTTGTTGGGCGCGATATGTCTAAGTATAATTATACGAAACTGGAATTCAATTTTTTTCACATTCTGAATGATATTAGGTATATCTATTAGCTTTTGGTTTCAGGTACACTAATAACAATTTATTTTCCACTCTATTTGTTGGTCTACTCCATGGTCTATTTGAGACACACTAGATAGTTGTTTACATGGTATTTGTTCTAAACCTTTTCTATTGTGGATATTCCTTCCTTCTCATGTTATGGTTTGAGATTTTTCGATCGGGGTATTTTTGAGGATCGTAGGCGCACTTGTTGCTCTTATTTGTGGTCTATTTGAGACACACTATTTGGTTATTTCTGCAATTATTTTTTTTAGAGACCTTTGCTCTATGGATATTTCTTCTCCTCTTTGGTTTGGGATTGGTCAATAGGGAGGTTTCGAGGATATTTACTACTATGGGAGTGCATTCATTTGAGTTGGTGGAGTTGATAACATATTTGGATTTTGAATTCGATCACGAAGGAGTCTCACAGGATCATATGGTGGTTTTAAGAGGTATTTATTTTCCAAGTTTGTACGTTGATTATATGAGGGAAAATCCATTAATGGTTTACACGAGTCATTGAAGATCTTTATTGATTGTGTGATTAATGATATTTTTTGAAGGAAATTGGTCAATGGTGATTGGCGGAACTATTCTATTTGAAGAGGTGTCCTGGTGGATTTATATGGTGATGACCTACATCAAGGTGGGATCAATAATTGATAAGTGAGATTAATTTACCTTGTCTACATATTTTATTGATGTTTTTTAGACACTACTACATAAGTTATATTTTGGTGCTTTCTACTTTGGTACGGATATAGGCAAGATTGAAAAGTGTCGGCAATGTCTATTGTACAAGCGTAATATCTATCGAAGGATGTCACTTGATCTTGAAGGAAACTAAGGCGGTGACGTGCCATTACTTGATGCGTTGGTACATGTGACTATTGAAGGCAGAGAGAGTCATGGATGCCCCCAGTGGGGGTCTAGCGATTTGGGACATATCTTTGTACATGCAACTATACTTGTGGTTTTTAATGTTGTGGTATCACTAATTATCGAACTTTGAATTTATTAATCCATAAGGAAAATGTTTTTCCATCGTTTGTGGAAAAATAAGGCAATTAAGGTTTTATCTGGTTATCGAGAAACTCGTTTTAGTTCGATGTTTTTGGGGATCGAGTGGTAGGATTATAACGGGATTTGGTGGATAAGTGATTTTATCTACGAATGGATGGCTCTCGAATGGATTTACGGGTTAAATAAAAATTTTACCCTTTTCTTAAGTACTCTCCTCTTTTCACAATTTTATATAATCAATGGTTTTGCTTCCATTTTATTAATGATGATGATGTTGTGAATATTTTAGGATCATATTAGGTTCATGGCCATGGTTTCCTCTCTTTACATCACTATAAATACCTATAATTTCCAAAAAGTGGTTTTGAGCTAAACTCCATGGTTTAGCCCTCGTATTGTGGTCACGTGGATACACTAGTGCCAGTCCAACAATTAAATTGGTAAATTTTATTTCACGGAGGAAGAAATCTGTAACACGAGAGAGATAAATGTATCACATGGATTATGGTCGAAATTGGACTTCCTTGCGGGAATCCACGCGGTGTAGCTTAATTGGGGTGGGTACTGTTTAGGCGAGTTAATTTAATATTGGGGAAATTTATTTTTACGTTTCTAGGTTGTCATAACGTTAATAGAGTTGGAAACGGAAGTGACATGGAATATCAGAGAATTTCTAAGATGGGGTCATCCATTGACATATCTACACTCTCGACAACTTAGGAAATTGGTCAACACTCTCTCTCAGGTAAGATTAAAATCACACGTGACATGTCACGGGCAACATATTCATAATGATTTGGTATCATGTGTTCTTTCTCTTGATAATTCTACTTTTCGTCCTTTACGTATTGTTTCTTTGCATATTTAAGTACATACATTTTGATTGTATTAAAAATTCTTCATTGGAAATTTTGCTAGAAATTCTCCTTGTTGAATAATTTGGAATCTACCCACACTCTATATTCTCATGTGAATGGGATGACCTCCACTATTGATGAATTATTGACTAATAGCCTTGACCCTACTCACATTCAATTTGATTCTTTTTACGGAGGCCTTTCTCCTACTAATTCGGTGGGGAGTGATATTGAGCTTCTTTGCCTTGATACGATATCCCGCTACGCAGAGGCGCAATGATTCATTAATACTCCTCTCATAATATCTATAATAGTCCTAATTCACATGGTAATGTGATTATTAGGAAAGGAACATAGTTTTAAACCTTTGAATAATTCGAATGGGGGTGATGTTGATCTTGCAATATTTTTACAACAATGGATCTTGGTCCATCATCTTCCTATACGTAATCTTATATTTATTCTTTCTCTCCTATTTAGACTCTTAGACATTATTTTTCCTGATTATGAGGGCTTACCATGATTATCATGTCCTTAAACATCAAGGGCATGAGGATTTGCGAAAATCCTCGTACTGCGACACTTGATTAGGGTTAACCACCCTATTTTATCCTTTTACAAGAGACGATGATGATTGGAGACAAAAATTTGGCCCATTATCCTTTGCATTTGTCTCGAGGTGGCGGTATGTGTTGTCGATGCCTTGGGTTTAGTTGGTGGTCTGACTTTTTGGGATCTAAAGGTCATGAATTTTCTTTCATAAATCTTTAAAGGTATCCTTGCTTGGTTTTCATCGGGGTCTCGAAGGAAGGGGTACAATATTCTTAATACATATGCGCCATATTCTTTGGAAGATACTTCTAGGATAAATTGGAATCACGTAATCCCGAATTAAAGATGGGATCCTTTATTTTTCCGGGGAATTGAACCTCACCATTGAATATAATGAGGTCTGGGGGGATCATTTGTGAAATACACCCATTGGAAGAATTAATTCAATGATATTTTTGATAGGAACCACTTGGTGAATGTTTTATCGGCTCCCTTTATTACAACTGAAAGTAAGTTTAGGGATAGGTACATAGGAATCGCTAAGAGACTTGATTGTTTCATGATTCACAAAAAAATGGTGGAGTTCTTAAGGTCGGTGAAATCTTGGGTTATTTCCATCCCAAATTTCGGAGAATTTCCCTATCATACTCTAGTGGTGGGCACATAGGGATTGGGGTTGTCTCTCATTCAAATTTAATAACCACTAATTTTTTTTTGAATTTGATTCATTAGAGCATACTTTTTAGGCACTAGGATCAAACCCCTTGCTCACATATTCTTCGAAAATTAATTGGGAATAAATTGAGGGCTCTTAACTCGATTCGGACTAAAAGATGAAACACATATTGGTGAAATTTTAGCCATTGATGAAAACTTGGTATATTGGATTATCCTTCACAGCTGATTATTTCTCGGTGGCGCATCAGTGCCCAGTTGTGGATTTCGAAAAGAGGAAGAATGAGATTTTCAATTATAGGAGGAGGAGTGGAGCTAAAAATTCATGCTCTCTAGGCCATAAGAGGGACAAATACAAAATTATTTCATGGTATACGATGAAGTAACTATGAGGAGAACTCCCATAAGGAAATTCGAGGATGTTAATGGTAATTTCTTATCTACTCTTCTTGACATCTAGGTTGAGGCATTGCGATATTTTTCACAATATTTATAAGGCTAGAGTGGAGGTGGATATTGTGCAATAGATGGGGGTGGTTGATTCATATACGACTATGTTCGATGCCGACACAAATTCTATGTAATTTAAACCCATTACAATGGGTCAATTATGAGCTATGATGAAATCCTTTACTCATGATAAAATCCACAGGCTTTGATGGCTGACCCATTGAATTATTTTTAAACTTACAATATATCATGGGCACTTCTATATTGGATGTTGCGGAAGAATCTCAAATTTTGGTTATATCCTTGGTGATATTAATTCCACTTTCATTACCACCCAATTTAAATGAGTTTCACATACATAAACATTTGCTAATTACATGCACATGTCACTTTGCAACACCTTATATAAAATGATTTCCAAAATCATTGTTAATGGGCGAAACCTACACCATTAGATGGTATCGCCTGGGAACAATTTCGGTTTTCTTGACAAATAAAAATTCAATATGCAATTGCTATTGCAGTACTTTTACATACTATAAATATAAGAATATTAAGGAAAATATTATGAAGGTTTGGACCTTCAAAAAGATTTAGATTGTGTATATTGGACCTTTCTTTGGTTGGTCCTACACAAAATTGACATTTTCATTTCAAGTTTCAAAATTTACTATGGCTTGCTTATCTACGCAAAATTTTAAAGTATTGGTTAATGGACTTCCTACTAAATTATTTTTTTCCTCACGGTCTCAGAAACGGATGTGCCTTATCACCCCTCGTTTTCATTATTTTTATTGAGGGAATTAACACATTGCGCTTGGAGCACATGTGGAACGAGTCATGACATGTATCTTTATTAATAGACATGTCGGGGGTTACTCATATTATTTTTAGTCGGTGATGTGTTACTATTTGGTAGATTATTTGTTAGAATGTGTTGAGATTAAACAAGAAGATTCAACACCCATGCCCTAGTGCATTAAGAACACAGTTGCATTAAACGCACCCAAACCCAAATTAGGGCCATAGTGCTATTTTTGGTGCATGTCTATTTTTATTATCCCTTAATTTAGATGGACATTAAAATGTGATATTCTCAATGTGGACTTGAATGAGTTAACTAAAAGTGGAAAATTTAGTTAGCTAGTGGATTTTGAGTTAGAGGTTGGTTGGTGGGATATGTAGAGTAATTCTAGTTGTAACGAGGAGTTAGGAAGTGCGGTGGTGCATTAGTTAATGCAAGTTGCTTAAATACTTTAACTCATTTAAGTGAGTTAAACTCGGTTGTGCCTGATTGTAGCTGAAGATACAAGTAGTGAGAGATCAAGTGAATTAAATATTAATTAATTCACATGCGGTGATCTCATGCAATGATGATTTACTATTGTTAGCTACATGCATGCTCCCGGATCAATGGAGACCTAGTTGAGTTATAGGTGAAAGGGAAGTTGATTATCAATTGTGACATTATCGGCTTGCACACATACAGCAACCACCCATTGGAGTGCCCATGATGCCCCTTTGTGTAGTCAAGGCGGGGAAATAATTCCTATCTTTTAGGGATCTTGACCATTAGGAATTGCCAAGAAGAACGGGTTGTCGGTGTTGAGATTGACAGATGATGATCCTAGTGAAGAAATTAAGCACCTCCACTAGGTGGGGCCCATGCTATTTTTAGGTGTATGTCTATTTTTAGAATGGTGAGCAAATTCTATTTATAGCGAGAGTCTATTTATAGATGGTTGAGCAAATTTTATTTATAGATGGTTCTATTTTTAGATGCATGGGTGAAGTCTATTTATAAATGTGTGTCAAAAAACGCGAGAATGCATGTCGTTATTATTATCTCTTAATAATAATTAGACAATAAATAATAATATATTCTCTTGAAGAACTTGATTTCAACTAGCGAGTGTAGCAAACCGGTTAGCGAAGGAATTACGAGTTCTAAGGTTGGTTGGTGGGACATTCAAGTGGAATTTGTTGTAAGCGGGTAATCCTAATTTGTAATAGAGTTGGATGTGTAGTTATGTGAGTTGTAAAGTAGTTTAACTCGATTAGGTAAGGTTAAACTTTCAGTTGTGCTAGTTGTAACCGTTGTAACTAAAGAAACACTAGTGAGAGATCGATGAATTAAATATTAATTAATTCACATGGAGTGATATCACATGCAAATTAATATTTACTACGTAACTACATGCATGTCGGATCCGGTGGAGGCAGGTTGAGAGATAGGTGAAAGGGACGAGTTTGACTATCGGTTGTGACATTGGTGGGTGCACTCATGCAACCACAAACATTGAGATATATTGAGAGTTGCGTAGTCAAGGAAAGGAAATATATCATTCATTCGGGGATTGTGATAGGTAGGGATTGTCACCGGTTGAAGACAATTTGTCAAGAGGTAGTAAGAATTGGCGCATGTATTTGCAAATTTTTGTATGTGAGTGTGAGGCGATTGTATATTGTATTGAGAGATATTGGATTAGAGTTTTGTATGAGATTGTTTCATGTTCCACGATATATAAATAATATATGATAGTGGGGTTTTAGATTTATGGTTTCTCGGTAAAAACATACGTATTGTATTAGCCCAGTTGATCTTTCTTCATGTGTTTGCAGTGGCGATTAAATTTACGCAAAGATTTCGTAGAAGAGATTCTATATTTAACAATGGCATATAATTGTTAGATTAGGGAAATCTAGGCAATACATAATTTTATTAAAATTTCTACATTGTATCGAGCAAAAGAAGATTGCAATATTGGAGCGATGAAGTGAGTTTGTTGGTGGAAACAATTCAAATTTCTTGCCAAGAATTTCTTGGTATGACGATTGAGTAAACATCATAATGGCTTTCAATGGTTTGAGGCTAGAGTATGCACTCGATGGCTAGACAGTGCATGGAAGGACGGGATGGAGGCATTGCTTGAAGATAATGGCTTGAAGGAATTCATCGGCGATGATGTTCTAAGCCCACTTCGACGGATCTTGCCATTACTTGACTTACTGAAAAAATAAAGTAGCGAAGACAAAGTTTTGTTTGGAAGGTGTACGAGACCATATTGTTTCAAAGCCTCATGGGAAAGCCACTCCATTTGCGATGTGGAAGGCTTTGACGGATATTTTATAAAGCGACAATGACCATAGAGAGTGAGTGTGAATAATAAACCGAAAGGTCAAGATGGAGAAAGGCGACAATATTCCACAGTATATTACAAATTTTTGTCAAATATCGGGATGAGCTGAGGTGTGGGAATCACGGTTGCGGTGATGATTTGTTGAACTTGTTTCTCTTGGGAGTTCCTAAGATTTGGCACATTTATCAAGACTCTTGTCAGTAGACGAGGCTTCTTGGGATTGGGAATGGTGTGAGTCGGATCTAGTGCGGGGAGGGAGTTCGGGCGGTACTAGAGATGGCTCTTCATCGAAGCATGATGATGAAAGGGGGATTGTCCTTTGGTACATGCAAGGCAAGGAAAGGAAAGAGGAAGGAAATCCACATTCAAAATCCGAGGCTAAAGGCAAGAGGCTGGATTTGTCAAGGTGAAGTATTTTCAGCATCACGAGCATGGGCATCTTGCCATTGTACGCCTGAGAAAGAAGAACAAGAAGGTTGTTGGAGTTGCAGTGGTCGGGAGCCCTTGCCTCGAAATTTGAACAGTTTCTCTTTGATTGCATGCTTGGTTTCAAGTGCAATGGGATCGGTGTTGTGTCTTATTAGTGGTGCTTCCTTCCACATGATGGGAGATAAGGATTTTTCGGTGACTTGGAGGAGAAAGATCTCCAAATCCATATAGAGATGGGTGACGATGGACGTCCAGGTGCAATAGTCATTGGTACCATTACCTTTGAAGGGATTCGGTTAAACCATTTGATTGAAATATGTTATGCATATTCAGTGCGAAGAAAAAACTTGGTCTCGGTCGCGATGTTGGAGGGCGAGAGGCTATGACATTGTTTTTCGGCAATGGAAAAGATTTCCTACGATATAAAATAATGGGTCAAGCTTGAAGGATAGGGATTCAAGTCGATAATATCTACAAGTTGGAGGTAGATGGTTGTGCTACAATGGTGGGCAAAAGAAGAAGAAGTGGTGAGCGAGGATGAGGGAGAAAATTATGGCCATCTTCACCATGGCACCACGAAAATTTTGCGGTAGATTTCTCTTTGGACTTCCGAGAGTACACTTGCGTGGTTAGATCGATGAAAGGGATGTACTATGGGAAAGTTTATGAGAGCCACCTTTCATGAAAATGAGAACCGTGCTTTGGTGATCCCGAGAGAGAGTTCACAAAAACATGTGTGGATAATTCTCAATTGCTTCAACAACAAAACACGAATATTATGTATTGACACGTTTGTTGAATTTTCTCGTAAATATTTGGATCTTCTTCGTGCGAGAAAAAAATATCAAACATTCTCAAAAGTTCCACGAGTTTAAGGCATTGGATGAGGAAAGAGTAGGGAAGAGAGTGAAGGCTGCGGAAGCAATAATGGTGGAAATACATCTTGAATGAATTCAAAGAAATTCTTTAGCAAAGAAAGGAATTAAGAGAGAGAACTCATAGCGCCTCATAACCCATAGAAAAATGAGGTCGCGGAGAGGAAGAACGAACGATCGTGGGTGTTGCCTGGCTTCTGCTGCATGATGAGGGCCTACCAATGCATTTGTGGGTGAAGAAGGCAACACTATAGTTTATATGCAAAATCGTTGTCCTCTTAAGTACTTGGAGCCATTTTGGAAGAAGCTTTCTTTGGTAAGAAACAGGATGTTCTCACTTTAATATTTTGGCTCATATTTTTATGTGCATGTGACCAATCTTGCCAAGAAAGGAAAACTGAACCTTCAACTTGAAGTTTGGATATTTGTGGGTTACCTTAGCACATAATTATCGTGTGTATTTTCCAAAAGTTGAATGACTATGGTGTGATGGGATATAAAATTAAATGAGGAGAAAGCCATGAAGTTGTCGCTTGAGAGGGAGCTATACTTCCATGAGGGAGGAACTTTTAGTTCAAAAGGCAGGTCTCTATATGTGGATCAGCCACGGGGAGGAGGTTCATGGAGTGGAGGAGTCCACTCACGCGAGCCAAACATCGGAAATTGGAAGAAGGCGTACCACGAAGTTGAGAGGTAGAAGCTTGATGCGGCACAAAATGTAGGAGTCCATGCTTCACGGTCTTGAGAAAGGCAGAAACTCTCTGAAAAATTCCTTTGGATACATGGCTCTCATGAGCAAATGTATTGTGACAAAGCCATCTTCCTTTCGGGGGAAGCGATCTGGGAGCCCACATGAGTAGATGCAATTATTGGGAAGCCCAACTCCAAAAAATAGAAGAAAAGAATATCAACACCTTAGAAATAAGCCACTTCTAAGGGGCAACCTCCAATACATTACATGAATGGAAAATTCTTAGATGATACAAATTACAAAAACCTCCTTTCTATATATAGGAGTCCATGGGGCCACAATGTAATCCTAGTGGGGCCACGATGTAATCTGGCAAACCTAACAATAATAGCAAAAGAACAATAATAACAATATGGTGGTTACAAGGGTACAATAATAAAAATAAGGGGGTTACAATAACAAAAATAAGGGACTATAATAATAATATAGGGACCTAACATTCCCCTCTCCTTCAAAAAAGTGTTGTCCTCAATGCTTGAGTAGCTGCAGGTGTACATGTAAAATTCTCATCCTCCCATGTAGAATATTCGGTGGGTAAGTTATTCCACTTGATGAGATACTACTAAATTGATAAATTCTTTGTGTTGTTGAGTTCTTGTTTTCGTGGTGATTAGGGTTCCAATATGATTTTTCCTTCCTCATCGAAGTTAGCAATATTGTTTGAAGCCAGAAGATTTTCACCTATAACCTTCTTTAAGCATGAAACATGGAAAAGCTTGGATGCACTCGTGAAGAAGTAGGAAGCTCCAATTTGTATACCATAGTACTAATATTTTGCAACACTATGAGACCATAGTACTTTGGCGATAATTTATTATCCTTCTTAGCTTGCTTGAGGGACATTTGTTTGTATGGTTGTAGCGTAAAAATACCTAGTCTCCTACATCAAAAATTCTCTGTTGTGATGTTGATACGCTTTGTTGTTTCATTTGATTTCGTGCCAAATTAAAGTTATCCTTTGGTGGAGAGAAATTCTTGTTGATGCTTGATGTGATCTTCCACTACTTGCAACACCTTGATTTTCTCTAAAGATGATGTGATGGATGGTGGATGATATCCATAAAGTGCCATAAATGGAGGCCATTTTTTATTGCGGTATGGAAGGAAGTGTTATACCACCATTCGGCGAAGGTAGCCATTTGACCCATTGTGTTTGTTTTTAGGATGCAAAAAACGAAGATATCCTTCCAAATATTTGTTACTATCTCGGTTTGACCATCGGATTGAGGATGATAAGATGAGCTATGAGCTAATTGAGTACCCAAACAAGAAAATAACTCCGTCCAAAAATTTGTAGTAAAAATGGGATCTGCATCGGCAGCAATGTATGAGTTCCCCATGTGGCTTTTGAATTGTGTCCATAAATTATTTGAAAATGCAACAAGATGATGGAGCTTAGTAAAAAAGAAGTCGCCTTCACTAAGTGGGCCCATGAGGAGCTATTTTTGGCGCAAAGTCTATTTTTAGACATATGGATCATGGTCTATGAGTTGCCGGGGATACTATTTATGGATGATTGGTCGGGGTTGGTAAAAATAGATGGACCTCTATTTTTAGACATTGGGCGGAATCTATTTTTAGGCTTACATCGGAGCTAAAAATAGAACAATCGAAGCAATGATAACCCTTAATAATATTTAGACTATAAACATTATCTTATCCTCTTCGACATGAGTTTGATGCTTGAATGTGGCACATGCGGGCGACGGAAGGAATTACGCTATTCTATGGGTTATTTGAGCTATTGCATGGATGACTTCGGTTAGAACTCATGTGGTAGAGTTTGGTGGAGTTGATGAGCAGGTTAATTGGAGTTGTGTTCGGTTTAACGATTGAACTAGTTGTATTTAGTCTAAGCGATAAATACACTAGTGATGAGTGGTGTGAATTAATTATTAACTCATAAATCAACTAAAGAACACATCGATTTAAGCACAATGCATGGACGATTTAGTGGAGACCGATGTTGAGGTGGGTGAAAGGGTGAGTCTCTATCGATTTGTGACTATAGTTGTGCATAAAGTTGCACACATTGATGGATATTGCCAATGAGGATTGCGCGATTGAAGCTAGTGGTTAAACTTGAATCTCATTCATTCTCATCTTGGATTACGAATGAGCGGAAAAATTGTGGAGGGAGATTTGAACTTGTGACTTGTTCTATATCTCGGCCAGGCTAGTTTGTGCGTATAGCATTTGTGAGATAGTCTTGAGAGTATGAGAGCTTTGTGCTATGTATTGTTACATGTTCTCTATCATTATAATATATAGATATTTTGGGGTTTTCAGGCACGCTTATGCTTTCCCCATTACATACGGTGTTATATGTGTGCTTGATTATGTTTTAATGTGCGCAATACGGCTGCTTCTATTCGCATATTGATGAAGTCAATTGTAGAAGAGGTTATGTATTATGCATGAAGCTTAAATAGTGTGTAATCGGATAATCTTGGTGAATAATTAAACTATTATTCAAATTTCTACATGGTATCGAGCAAAGTCGATCATCGGATATATTACGGTGATTACAATTATTTCGGTGAACGGTACGTAACGGGCCGAGGTAGCCTCTGGATCCATCCTTTCTTTGAAAACGTGATATATCCGATGCAATGCTACGGTCGATCTCTTGTGCTAGAAATACTTTGTTCTCACATTAGATCGAGAAGCGGGTTGAGTTTTGAAATTTTGGTGGAATTCGAATTGCGGCGAAATTTGGAATTCGAATTTGCGGCCCGATTTTCTTGGTGTCGGGGGAATCCAAAATGTCTTTCAACGGGTTGCGAGGCGGGAGTACCCTTGAGGGCGGCTCGGAGTATGTTGCATGGAAGGAAAGAATGGAGGCGGTATTAGATGATAGCGAGTACAGAAGGAGTTCATAGAGGGCGATGTCCCAAAGCCTACGTGTTTATAGTTGAGGCTTGGCAAAGAGATAGCAAAATGTTGAAGGATTATGATGGAGGGCATGAAGGATCACATTATCCAGCATGCATGGAAAAGCTTCTCCATATGATGTGGAAAGTGTTGATAGATTATTCCAAAGCAAGAGCGACCAAAGGAAGTTGGCGCTCAAGGATAAACTGAGACACATAAATATGGAGAAGGCGACAATATGCCCAAGTACCTCTAAAGTTCATCCAATGTGAGGACAGGCTAGGAAGTGTGCAGGGGTATTGTTGATGATGAGGAATTGGTGAGATTAGCTCTCCTTGGTCTTGAAGAGTTGGCGCCTGTGGAATTCTGTCAATGGTCGGGAGAAATTGCAGGGATGGGAGCGACTTTGGTCGATCTTGTGCGAAGGAGATAAGGCGGAGTACCGAGGACGGATCTTCATCAGGCAATACGATGAAAAAGTTGTGCTTTGGCTACGAAGCAAAGAAGGGGAAGAGCAAGAAAGCTTCTCATTCGGTCTGGCAAGCGAAAGCGGAGACATGTCAAGGTGAAGTGCTTTCACTATCACCGGCACGGACATTATGCCACAAATTGTCGCGAGAAGAAGAAAAATAAGAAAGGTTGTTGGATGCTGCCGGCGGGAGAGGCCTTAGCCTCGCGATTTTGAGGCTGGACACTTCGGCGATCGCATGCTTGGTCTCAAGTATGATGGGATTAGTATGGTTCTTGGACGGTGGTGCGTCTTTTCACACTTATTTGAAGATCGAGATTTTTTTTCGGATCTAGATGAGAAAGATCTTGGAGTGCACATCGAGATGGGCGATGATCGGCGAATATAGTGCGGCCCGTTATCGGTACCATTTCCTTTGAGAGGGAGTGCGGTAAACCCTTTATATTGAAGGAAGTGATGTATGTTCCATGATTGAAGAAGAATCTTATCTATAATGGCGATGTTGGAAGACAAAGGTACGATGTTGTCTTCGAGCGAGGAAAAGCTTTTCTGTGATAAGATAGCGGGAGAAACCGGAAGATAGGGGTTCGAGTCAGGGCAACTGTAATTGCAAGTAGATGGTACACGCGTGGCATGCAAGGCGGAAGGAGTGGTGAGCGGGATGATGGCGAGTTGTGGCACTGAGAGATTGGGCCACCTTCACCATGGAGCTTTGAAGATCTTGCGATTTATCTTCAGGCTTCTAAGGGCACTCTTGCGCGATCATATCGGTGCAAGGGGTGTGCCTTGGGGAAAATTTGTGAAAGCCACCTTTCATGAGAAGGATAGTCATGCCATGACGATCCTTGAGAGAATCACGGTGTGTGGACCTTTCTCGGTAAGCAATGACAAAGCACAAGTACTATGTGATCTTTGTTGATGATTATTATCGAGAATCACTGGATCTTCTTCATGCAGCGGAGAAGAAGAGCGAGACATACTCAAGGATGCGAGAGTTCAGGCGGCTGGTGGAGAAGGAATCGGGGAAGCATGTGAAGGCTCTTAGGAGCGACGATGGTGGTGAATTCATCCTGCCAAATTCAAGGACTTTGCGGCACGAAGGTCGGAGAGCTCGTGCACCTCATAACCCACGGCGAGAACGGGGTTCGCTGACGAAGAACAAAACGATCATGGGTGCGCACGGCGATGTTGCATGATGGAGGCCTACCCCTTCACTTGTGGGCGGAGGCATGCGCAATGCGGTATATGTACGAACGAGTTGTCTCACAAAGATACTTGGCATGAGTATACTAGAGAGCGTTCCCCGGTAAGGGCACAGTATTTCCCATTTGAGGATTTTTGATTTTTGTCTACATGCATGTGACGAAGGATGCTAGGAAGAAGGTTTGGAGCTGACCGCGAGGAGAGGGGTTGGGATATTTGTGGAGTACAGCGATGCCTCCAAAAAAACTATCGTGTGTATTTTTTTGGAGACGGAGTCGCCATTGTTGTGCGACGGGATATCAAAATTTTAGGAGGAGAAAGCCATGAAGTGTTTGCTTGAGAGGGAGCCACACTTGCATGCGGATGAGAAGTATCGAGTTCCTAAGGATGAGCGAGGATGTGGATCGGCCACGAATGAGGTTCATGGAGTGGAAGAGACCACTCATGCGGCGCCAACCATCGAGAGGCGCAAGCGCACTATAGAAGGCGAGTAAGGCGGCTCAAGATGCGAGAGAAGGTTGTAGGACCACCTATAGCACGGCGCAGACGGGAAACTGATCACCAGTCGGTACACGGATACATGGCTCTTATGAGCCAAATGTGTCGTGTCGAGCCATCCTCTTTCGAGGGAAAATTTGTGGAACCCGCATGGGTAGATGCCATGGTGGAAGAGTATGATTCGATTATCGAAGCTTGATGCATGGGGTGTCCCAAGGCGGAAAATTAGTGGTGGGATGCGATGGATCTACAAGTGAAAGCGGGCGGTCGCGGGAGTGTGAAGAAGTACGAGGCAAGATTTGTTGCACAGGGGCTTCTCACGGGTCAAGGGGATCGATTATGAGGGAGACTGGCACACTGTCGCGAGTGTTCTTCCATACGGACGATCCTAGCTCTCTCGAGCGCGGATGGGGATGGCCACATTCATCATATGGATGTGAAGAGGCACGTTCTCGCGGGTCATTGAGGAGGAGGTGTACATAGAGCAGCCGAAGGTTCGAGATCTTCGACGGTGAGTCGCATGTGTGCGGACTCTGAAGGCTTCTTGTATGAGTTGAAACAAGCACTTAGGTAGCAGGTACACACGGATAGATGGTTATTTCGGACTTGGATTCTCCAAGAGTGAGGCGGATCTAACATGCCAGTTGTGGTGGAGGAGTAGGTTAACGTCATTGTCTTGTATGTAGATGATTTGATTTTGACGGGTGATGGTACAGTGATACTTTCATGCAAGGAGGATCTTCTTTGAGGGGTTTGAGATAAAGGACTTGGGCCTCCTTCATTTATTTCACGGGATTTGGAAATTTGGCCGGCGTAGTGATGGACTATTTGTTTCTCGAGAGTGAGAAGTATGCACAAAAATCTTTAAGAAGTTCAACATGCATGGGCGCAAGCCTGTTGATACTCCCCTCTTCCTAGAGGTTGGAGGAAGGAGGATGCTACTTCGACGGTAGTAGATGCCATTTGTTTGTACGACGGTTGGTGGGGTCGCTTATATGTTTCGAGTCGATACCGACCTAATGTATGCTATCTTTGTTAACCGGCTTTCGCAAGCTATGGTTAAGCATACCAAGCTCTTCTGGAAAGACGGAGACAAGCATGTATTGCGTTATCTTAGAGGCACATCGGGATATGGCTTGTGGTAGAACGGGGGGAGGATGAGGTGGTATGTGGCACGGATGCGGTGGGCGGGGGGCTGACCCAGGAAGAGAGCACATGCGGGAGGGATCTTCGGTGTCGGGTCGATAAATTTTCTTGGTACAACGGGGAAGCGGTCCGTGGCACTCGAGTTCGACGGTACAGCGAATGGCGACAAGCTTGGTGCATGCGAGGCCATATGGATGAGGAAGATGCGGTCGGGTTGTTCGGGTCACTTGGAGCCTACGCGATTTATTGTGATAACCGAGTTGCATTAAACTCTCGACTAATCCCGATGTTCATGACTAGATCTAAACACATCGACATCGAGTACCATCATATCGAAGATTGTGTGCGGTAGAGAATCATGTTACTTTCATACATTCCCCGGAGGATCAAGATGCGACATCTTGACGAAGGCGCTGCGAGGAGAAAATTCGAATACCACGAGCGGGGATAGGGGTGCAGATAATCACTGTCTTTTGAGAGGGAGTGTTGAAAATGCAACAAGATGATGGAGCTTAGTGAAAAGTCGCCTTCACTAAGTGGGTCCGCGAGGCTATTTTTGGCGCAAAGTCTATTTTTAGACATATGGATCATGGTCTATGATTTGCGGGATGCTATTTATGGATGATTGGTCAAGTTGGTAAAAATAGATGGACCTCCTATTTTTAGACATTGGGTGGAATCTCTGTTTTAGGCTAGCAGCTAAAAAGTAGAACGATCGAAATATTATTAGCATAATAATATTTAGACTATAAACATTATCTTATCCTCTTGGAGCACTGGTTTGATGCTTGGATGTGGCACATGCGGTGACGGGGGAAGGAATTACGCTATTCCTAGGGGTTAGTTGAGCTATTGCATGGTTAACCCGGTTAGAACTCAAATCAGCGGAGTTTGGTGGAGGCGATGAGACGATTGGTGGAGTTGTGTTCGGTTTAACTTAGTTGAACTAGTTGTATTTAGTCTAACGAATAAATACACTAGTGATGAGTCGAGGTAGATAATTATTAATTAATTCACTAATTATTAACTCATAAATCAACTAAAAGAACACATCGATTAGCTACAATGCATGGACGATTCGGTGGAGACGAGTGTTAGAGGTGGGTGAAAGGGTGAGTCTCTTTTATCGGTTGTGACTATAGGCGTTTGTGCATGAGATTTTCACACACATTGATGGATATTGTAATGAGGATTATAGCAGTTGAAGCTAGTGGGTTCGAACTTGGATCTCATTCATTCTCATCTTGGATTACGCGATGAGAGGGCGGGGAAGACTTGTGGAGGAGATTTGAACTTGTGACTTGTTCTATATCTCGGCTAGTTTGTGTGTAGCATTGTGAGATAGTCTTTGAGAAATTTGTAGGAAAGCTTTGTGCTATGTATTGTTACATGTTCTCTATCATTATAATATACGGATAGTTGGGGGTTTTCGGTTGTATGCTTTCCCATTACATGCGCATGTGTTATATGTGTGCTTGATTATACTACTGTGCACGTGCATTTGCTTCTGTTGCGCATATTGATAGTCAATTGTAGAAGAGGTTATGTATTATGCATGAAGCTTAAATAATGTGTAATTAGGATAATCTCGGTGAATAATTCAGCTATTATTCAAATTTCTACATAAATGCAATAGCCCCCGTACTTGGTTTAAATGGATGAGATAATGCACAAAAGTGTGCATGCTTGTTAAGTCTATCAACTACCACCATGATGACACTCTTTCCTTCGGACTTAGGTAAACACATGATAAAATCCATTTAAATCTCATCCCAACGTTGACTTGGAATGGATAAAGGTTGTAGAAGACCCGGGGGTCTTAATTGTCTCAACTTTATTCTGTGGCGAACCAAACATTCTACCACAAAATTTTGAATATCATATTTAAGGCCATCCCAAAAAAATCTTTTCTTCACCCTGTGGTAAGTTTTTAAAAATATGAGTGTCCTTTTAAAGGAGAAGTGTGCAATTCCAAAAGAATCTTTTGTTTTAGTTGGGAATTATTACAAAGATATAAGCGATCTTTGTACCATAAGGAGTCATTTTCCAACTAAATGTATCAGATTTACTAGGATCTTGCTGCAAATTTTGAATGAGTGTCCACACTTCTTTTTCCTTCCTCCATTCATCTCTTGCTTCGGTTATCCAATCTAGTTGGATAATAGAAATGGCACAAAGTAATGTTTCCACCTTTTCATTCTTTCTTGAGAGTGCATCTGCGACAACATTTAGCTTCCCTTTTTTGTAGATTATTTCAAAGTCATAACCCAACATCTTTGTGACCCATTTTTGTTGCTCTTCTAAAGATAGCCTTTGTTCCAAAAAGTGTTTAAGACTATCATGATCAGATTTTACCTTGAAGTGTCTTCCCATTAGGTAAGTTCGCCATTTCTTTAGTGCATGCAATATTGTTAACATTTCCTTCTCATAAATTGGTTTCTGTAAATATTTTCCTTTGATTGGATGACTTTCAAAAGCAATGGGTCTTCCTTCTTGGATTAAAACAACACCAATTCCATTTCATGAGGCATCACATTCCATAATAAATGTTTTTGTGAATTCTGGCATAGCTAAGACCGGTGCTAGGCACATTGCCTCTTTAAGATGTTCAAAGGCCTTAGTTGTGGGGATTCCCATGAGAAAATGCATCTTTCTTCAACTAATGTTGTTAGAGGTCTGCTATTCTCTCCCATAATTCTTAAAATTGTGATAATACCACAGTAACCGAGAAATCCTACATGACCGATTTATGGTTGTGGGGACTTTTCATTCCTTAATGGATTTAATTTTGTTAGGGTCTACCTTAACACCGTGAGATACAATATGACGAGATATTCCACCTCTTGCACTACAAAGAAACATTTGGATGTTTTATGTATAATTGTTTCTCCTGTAATGGTTGAGCACCCTGTCAACATGTTGAACATGATCTTTCCAAGACACTCTTGTAGATTAGTATATCATCAAAAAATACTAGCACAAATTTTCTAAGGAAGGGTTTGAAAATGGAATTCATCAACCCTTGAAATGTAGAAGGTGCATTGGTAAGTCCAAAGAGCATGACAAAAAATTCATAATGACCCTCATGAGTTTCAAAAATGTTGTTTTCGAATATCTTAGGTCTTGTTCTAATTTGATGATATCACGAATGAAGATCCAACTTAAAAAATAAATTGCTCGTTGTAATTCATCCAATAATTCATCAATCACGGGAATGAAATTTGTCTTCAATGGTGAGCTTATTGAGCTCCCTATAATGCAGACACATGCGCCATGATCCATCCTTCTTGTGTACCAATACTACGAGGATCAAAGAAAGAACATTGACTAGGTTGAATTATACCCGCCTCTAACATTACCGCAATCATACGTTCAATTTCGCTCTTTTGGACATAAGGATATCTATAAGGCTAATGTTTGGATGAACACTTCTGGAATAAAATGAATAGCATTATCATGATCATAAATAGGTGGGAGCCCTTTGGGAGTTTCAAACACCTTGGAATGATTGTCAAAGACTTTTTGGAGATCTCGAGAAATGAATGATTTTGATGTTGGAACTTCTAGTGAGAAGAATTATGCAATTACACCTTGTTGTTCTTTCTTTGAAGCTTTGTCATGAAATTAGAGCTTATTGTATTTCCCAAATTTGACAATGCCATCAATTCGACTTCCTTTCCTTACGAAAAAATTTCAAGAAAAGTTCTTGAAAATTAAAAGCCTCACCCAGTCTGAATTGTAACCATTGAACTCTAGTACAACATCAACACCTACCATAGGAATGGAAAGCATTGGAATATTCAATACATATTCCCCCATGGTTAGCTTGATATTATGGCATTTCCGGACCAATTTTTAGTTCCTCCATTTGCAACCATCTCTTGATATTAAGTGCGGGTATAGAAACAATTCAATTCCTTGGCTACCTTACAATGAATAAAATTATGGGTACTCACAGATCAATCAACACTATTACATTTTCTTCTTGATATGTCCTTCTATCTTGAGAGTGAGGAGTGGTAATTCACGCCAATGCATTACACGATAGTCGGACTCATTTTCTTCCTCTTCTAGGTACAGTTCCTGGTGTATATCCTCTTCTTGTTCATTTTCTTCTTCCTCTTCACAATCTATGTAAAATAATTTATTTTTGTAGATTTCAAATTTTTGTGGTGTGAGTTTAGAGTTTACGGGTTTGGAATCTCCTGATGAGCATTTTTGCGTCTATGTTTCGGGTCTAGAACAAGACCCATCATCGGGACAAGTGCAGCAAAAAAAAAAGAGAGGAGGAAAGATATTATTAAATATACCAGAGTGCAGATGAAGGCCCATTGGCTTAAAAATCAATCGAAATTTTCAATATTATATAAATTAAGTCAAATTAAATAAGGTTTTTTTTTTAATTTCAAGGAAGGTTATTAATTTACAAAGTATAGCTTTAAATCATAATAATTTATTAGAGATTAAATATACCTAAATTAGTATTCTTAACCCTAAGAAATTGTTATTTCATGCATTATTAATGAATTGATAATATTGTATTTTTTTTTTTCTAGGTAAGCTTAAATATATTAATATAACATATGGTACAGCGAGTTCAAGGCGTCAGAGCGCCATATAGTCAACAAAATATCAGAAAAAGGGCCGCCCACAGGGGGAAACCAACCCGAGAAACACTTGAAAGATGCCTCGCGAGAGGAAACCAGCCTTGGCCTAACAAAACAAAGCAGAGACCGAGAGCTGCCCAGGTGTGGGCCGACTTTGACAACAAAGACTCTTGATTAACAGAACCTGCAAAAAATATCAATAGACTAGACAAGATAGCAAAAGCGGGAGCATTAGAGGCCATAGTCACCCGAGGGTGATTCCTCTTCAATATGACACCAACACTCCTTGTCGTCATCCAGAGCTGGTGTACTTTGAGTAGCAGCCTCCCCTGCATCTCGTTCTCCTGCTTGCGCCTTCATGTCTTGGTGTAAGCTCGAGCTACAGTCACCTTCCCTGCGAGAGGGACCTTTGTCCAAACGTTGAGAGTCTGTCGGCACAGTGGGAGGGGTTGGCGAGGTGAAATGGAGGACAGAAGGCGAGGGTGCCAGAGTTTCCTCTGGGATCTCTTTGAAGGAAACATTAACCGTAGCAATGACTAGGGGCCGGGAGGAGCTACATTGATAATGGAAGACGGTGGTTGAGGGATTCCAAAAAAGAGCAGTGGAAGCAGGCCGCGGCTCAACATGCCAGGAAGAGATTAAGGCCTCATGCTGAGGGGAGGGAGGCAAACGGCGAGACTGACCACGGCCATGATAGCGGGGAGGACTTGCACTAGTACTGCGATAAGAGCTTGAGGGGGAAGATGGGGAAGGGGTGCGCTGCCGCCTGGAACTTCCTCTGCGACAACGCAAACGATGCCTCAACCTCGGCATGGCAGTATGAAAATCGTGGGAGAGGGCGGAATTGCCAAACAGACTCAGATGCGGAGCAGAGCAAAAGCTAGACAAAGCACAGAAGGGGCTGTGCGAATAGTGAAAGTCGGGGATGAAACTTAAGCAGCAAGTTAGAGGGCAGCGCCTTCCCACAGTGGTGCGAAAGCTATGAGCTTCCTCTTCCTGCGAGCAACGGGAACCCACTGGCCAAAGCTGTCTCGACATGGATACCTACAAGCCACCACAATTACAGACCAAAGAACCCGAAATTTTGAGTGAAGACGGAGGATCTGGAGGCTTCATATGGAAGTGCTGGATGTCTCGGCCTCCCCACCGGCATAAATGCCGCGTAGGGTGACGGCCCATCATATTGAAAGTTCCGAGGGTGAGTAAATGTTCACCACAGGCGACCCCATGGGAAAACCACGCGCTCACCTGCCAGATTGTCCTCTGCATCACGTCAATGGCCACCCACATCCGGGGTGATGCTGTCCAGCTGCACCAGCTGAGAGCAATCCTGAAGGAGGTTGCTGTCATTGAGACTAGAGAGGGGTCCTGCGAAGAGGGTCTGGGCACTGATTACCCCTTTATTGGCCAGAAGATCTGCTACTTTGTTGCCAGATCTTCTAGTGTGTTTGAGGTAGATGGCTCTATACTCTTGCAGCCATTCAGCTATCAGTTCCAATCTTGCCATGAGTCGCCAACTATCCGAAACTCGTGAAGGGGGGGAGCCTGAGAGAATCTTACTGATCATGTGAATGAGGATCTGGGAGTCTCCTTCAATTTATATGGGGAAAACGTTATGGATCTGGGCGAGTTGCAGACCATGCCATAGTCCTTCGAGCTCCGCTGAGTTGTTGGTGTCCCGCCCCATAGCACCATAGAAAATAAGCATAGGGTCTCCTTTGTGATTGCGGAAAATTCCCCCAAAGCCCGCTTCCCCCGGATTGCCCTTGGAGGCACCATCAAAATTGAGCTTTATGACCCCGGCAGGAGGAGGGGCCCAGGTGTCGCTATAGCTTTATTTCGGAGTGTTCCTATCCGGTGGCTCAGGATTTGGATTGAGTTTGAACTGCTAGTTGTTCCAGACTTGTTTCTCCTACGGCAGAGTGGGGAAGTCTTCCGGCTGCCATTTTTGAAGCGCTAAGGTTTCCTGAATATTGCTGTAGAAGTTGAACCAGAGGATTTCTGGAGGGGTGGACTGATTCTTAAAGATCCTTCTATTCCTTTCCTTCCAAATTTTCCATAGAGCGAGCCCCAGGATGTGCCTCCAAAGGAAGTTGAGAATAGTGCATCTGTAAGGAGCAGCTGGCCAATTACGAATGATGGTGTTTAAATCCCCCGAATTCCTGCCATCCCTTCTGCACATGGAGCTGATTCTTTCCCAAAAGAATGTTGCCAAAGGGCAGGTTAGCAATAGATGTGGAATGTTTTCCTCATGATTGTTACAGTTGGGGCAGCAGGAAGGCCCTATGAAGCCCCTCTTCGTTAAATTATCCCATGTGAGGATTTTTCTGTGACAAAGCAGCCACAGGAACGTAGTGACCTTTGGCCAGAGCTATTGAGACCACAACTCTTTCCAGATCGGGTTAATGGGATAGGGATTCTGGGTCATCAGAGCGTAAGCTTCCTGCGTGGTGAATTTGCCTGATGAAGAGTGCCCCTAGCGAAGGATATCCTGCTTGTCTGTGTATCTGATTTTCCTGCTTGTTAGCTCCGCTTCCAGCATCGGATGAGCCTGATCTTGCTGATTGTTCAAGCAGGTTGCGGCCGTTTTCTAGCGCCTAAACCCTTGAGCGTGGTTGTCCTCCCAGAAGAGGTGAATTGTGGCTTCCAGGTGGGAGATCAAAGCTGGCTGCAGGGGCAGCTGAATGGAGGAGAGAAGCTTGGGATACTGTTGCCACGAATCTGTCCAGAACCATACTGTTTGACCGTTGCAAACCTCCCAGAAACTGTGTTCTTGAATGAGAAGGCGGTGTTGTTTGGCTGCATTCCATATCAGTGATTCTGCTTCTGCCGTAGACAATCGTATGAGCTTTGAAGGGGGTCTATGGTTCGCATATTTGGCATTCCAAAGTCGGGCCCATGGGGTGGAAGGGTGGGTAAGCCAATGCCACCAAATCTTGGCTCCCATGATAGCATTGTTGTGCATAGGATCACGGAGACCCAGTCCCCCCGCCATCTTTGGCTTGCATACCGTATTCCACTTGACCAAAGCCCATTTTCTGTTCTGACCTGAGGCTCCCCACAGGAAGTTGCACTGAATAGATCTGAGTTGTTTGAGGACCCATTTGGGGGCAGCAAGAACAGAGAATAGGTAAAGCGGCAAGGACTGAAGGACAGACTTGACAAGAATGAGTCGATTAGGAAGGTTAAGAGGGCGAAGAGTCCAGGAGGACAATTTGGCTTCCATCCTATCCAGAAGAGTTCGCCAGGAAGAGTGCTTAAGAGCAGAGACAATCAGGGGGGCTCCCAAGTACTTGGAAAGCAGCTTGGCAATGGAGAATCTGAGGATTCTAGCTATACGGTGCTGAACGGGGAGAGCAGTGTTAAAGAAGAAGACCTGCGACTTAGCAACATTGACAGACATGCCCGAGGCTTCAACAAACAAATCGATCAGCTCCTTAAGGGTGGAGGCTTCTTGGGCAGAAGGATGACCGAACAACATTGTGTCATCCACGAATTCCTGGTGGGTGAAGGTGGGGGAATCGTGAACAGAAATGCCGTGGAGTTGATGCGAGTTAAGGGCATAATGGATGGATCGACCTAGCCCCTCCGCCATCAGCACAAATAGAAAGGGTGACAGGGGATCTCCTTGGTGAATGCCACAAGAGGGGGAGAAGGGATGGGAAGGGAAACCATTGACCAGAACTGAGAAAAAGGAAGAGGAGATTAGACTCATGACCCATCTGATCCAAGGAGGGCTGAAACCGAAAGCAGCTAACATTTGTTGAATATAATTCCAATTAAGTTTGTCGAAAGCTTTTGATAAATCAATCTTGAGGAGCATACCTGGCTTTTTGGTCCGCTTCAGCGAATGGATGATCTCATGAGTGAGAATGATGCCATCCAAAATTTTTCGTCCCTCTATATATCCGGTTTGCTCAGGAGAGATGAGCAGGGGAAGCAACAGCTTTAATCTATTGGCAATCACCTTAGAGATGATATTGCAGAGTGCAATGGGTCGGAATTTGTCAGGCGTGGCAGCTTGGTCCTCCTTAGGGATCAGGGCAATAAAAGTGGCATTGATGGATGGGAGAAGCCAGTGCATAGATCTGGATTCCTCCACCAACTGCCAGACCTCATTTTTAATCAAATCCCAGAAATGATGGAAGAAGTTTGCAGTGAAGTCGTCAGGTCCAGGTGCTTTTCCATCCTTGTTTTGGCCTACGGCTTGTTCGACTTCCAACAGAGTGACTGGGTGCAACAAAATTTGATTATGTTCCTCCGTGATGAGCTTTGGGATGTGTTGTAGAATTTTGTTAATTGTTGGTTGCCTGTCGAAGTTGTCTTCCTGCAGCACCGATTTGAGATGAGAAACCAATTCAGTTTCGATGTCCTGGTGCTGCTCCAATCTTTCTCCTGTTGGGTGAAGGAGAAAGTTGATGTTGTTGCACATCCTGCGTTGAACAGTAGATTGGTGGAAAAATTTAGTATTCTGTTCCCCTTCCTTTAGCCATCTGATTCGGGATTTCTGTCTCCAGAGAATCTCTTCTTGTTGCCTTCTTTCCTCCAGCTGTGTGAGTAGACTTTTCTCTTCCAGGTCCGTCGCCTCATTGCGTCCCTCTTGGATGATGCATAGCTGTAGGTCCGCCATTGCTTTCTCTAGGAGCCTTTGCTATTGGAAAATATTACCAAAGGTGGAGTGGTTCCAATCTCTAATGCGAGCTTTGAGATCTTTAAGGTGCTGCTGAAACTGGTACATTTTGGAGCCTGGAGGAGGATTGAATGCGTGCCAAGCGGACTTTACCATTTCCTTGAAGCTTGGATGCGTTAACCAGAACTCCTCAAAACGAAAGGCTTTCCTAATGCGGTCCCCTGGTCTAGCCCATTGTAGCGAAATTGGCCAGTGATCCGAACCAGGAAAAGGTAAGATCGTGGCTTGGAAATCGCCTCCAATATGTATAGCATTATCTAAAAGGAGAAATCTATCCAGCCTGGAAGCGATTTGTTGAGTACCCGCTCTCCTATTGTTCCAGGTATGATTTCCATTGGCGAAGGGAAGGTCAATCAACCAGTTCCGCTGGATGAAGTCTTTGAAGTGAAGACTGTCCGCCTCGAGTTTTTCCCTGCCGCCTCTTTTCTTGTCCAGGCGGGTTATCATGTTGAAATCACCCCCCAGAATCCATAGGGGGTGAGCTCTGGTAGAATTGAGCTTTGCTACCGTGTTTAGCAGGTCGATTTTCCTTGCAGTCTCCTGAGGGAAATAAACGTTAGAGAGATGCCCGTGCATATTGGTTCCATGGATGTGGAAAGAGGCCTGAATTAAATTATGGGCAGAATGTGCATCATCTATTGAAACAGCTTTCGGATCCCAGGCGATGGCTAGACCTCCTGAGGCTCCGGAGGCATCCACTGCGACAGAGTGACTCCCTGGCCATGCCTTGGAGAGAATGGGGCCGAGGGTATGACTTGTACATTTAGTTTCTTGCAGAAAGAAGATTTGTGGTTTTTCCATCTGAATCAATTTTTTAATCATATGGACTTTTGAGGGGCCATTTAAACCCCTTATATTCCATGAGATGACTTTCATTGAGAACTTCCTTCACGGGGCGGGAAGAACTTAGTAAGCTTGGGATACCTACCTGATTCCACTAGCATCTCCCCCAAGAGGATTGTCCTTTGTAGATCTGATTTTCTGCCTCTTTTCTTTGAGTCTTTGAAGAGATTCTTCCCATCCCATGGGCTTCCCTGCTGCATGCCAAGGGATTTTTGGTACTGCTGCGCACGAGCAAGAGCCGTAGTTAGATTCTCGATTTGCTTCTCTGAGATCTGGTCGAAGTCCCTTTTTTTGCATGCTTGCTCCAGGGTGAATATATCCAGTTCTCCTATGTCAACCATTTCAGTTTCATCCTCCAAAGGAAGAATCTGGCTTTCATTAGCCCCGGCAGTGTCGACCTCCATGGTAGACTGAGGGCCAACACTAGATTCAGGCGCTGAGGTAGATGGGGGTATGGGGGCGGTGCCCAAGATAGGGATGTCAGAAACAGGGGTAGTTAGAATGTCAAAACTATTGCTAGTGGAGGGAGGAATCGGAGCTTGAATGGGGGTTTTGGGGTTTAGAGGGGGAGATTTATTGCTATGGCGGTGTCGGCTCTGGAACTTAGTGAAACCTTTAGCATTCGGAGAAGAGGCAGGGTTAGCGGGATTACTAGGAGGTGCATTCCGGGGGAAATCTCGGAATAAATGTCCATGGGTGTGGCATTTCCTGCATCTAAAAGGTACATGTTCATAATCAATAGTTTGCACCCACTCGAAATCATCGTGATAGATACTTACAGAGTCGGGGAGAGCTTGTGCGAGGTGCATGAAGACACAGATCCAAGCATAGGAGGTATACCTCCTGAGTTTTGTTTCCTCAGCAATTTTGACAAATTCGCCAAGGCCATTGCCTATGTCCTTGAGGGATTCCTCGTCCCAGTATTCTAGCGGCAGGGAGTAGAGTCGTATCCAGATAGGCACCCAATTGAGATCCTCTTTGTCCGGGTTAAATCTTTCGATCCAGTCCCGCAAATAGAGCCCGGAGGAGTTGAAGAAATAGGGACCCTCGTCCATAACCCGGTTCCTGTCCTCCAGACAGTTAAATATGGCGGTGAAGAAGCCTATGGGGCCGAGTTGCAATGTAACCTGACCTTTCGGTTTCCATTTGGCCCTAATCCAGCCATGCAGGGCCTTTTCAGTTGGCCAAAACCCGACAAATTTTCCAATCAGCGCATGGTCTCTCATGAACTGGATCTGGGCATTGATCCTGTGACTCGACAGCTCGATTTTGGGGCGTTCGGTAGCAATCGGCTTGCAAGTGCCAGAAGAAGCATTGGGAATCTCTGTGGTACCCTGCACTTCTGTCGTTTTATCTTCTTGACTTTCCGGTTTATCTGCCGCGGTGGTCTTTTGCATGTTGGTGTCCAACGGATTTTGACCTGTTGCAGAGGTCTGAGCATTACTGTGCTTATGTGGGATCGCATCGACTGACATCTTCAGGGTCGCTTCAGCATTGACATTGGGGGGGGCTTTGAGACCCTCCCCCCTTGGCATGGCCATTGAGGGGGATCAGCAGTAGGAGAGGCCCGGAGAGGCTTATCACAATGATTGTTGGCAGAAAAATGTTGCGGTGTGGTGCGTGGCCGAGAATAGAAACCCCTGGCCAAAGTTGTTTGTTACTCTCTCCTCCATGTCTCTGTGTGTTTTGGACAATCAATTGATAATATTGTGTTATTATTAAATTAATAATTTATTATAATCTAAGAATTTTTAGGGTGGTAGTTGATTTTTAATATGCTTATCTTTACACGGTGGCTTCGAGTTTTTATTATGGATACTAAAATTAATTAATTAGAGTAAATGAAAGAGCCCACTAACTGTAATTTTATTAAATTAAAATTGACATTAATTCTTTATAGGAATTTCTTCTTTAAAGCATTAACCTTATTAAAACTTTATTTAGCTTTATTACAGATAGTGGGCTCATAGTTTACTCCCCAATTAATTAATTTTTAGTATCCCATAATAAAAAATGTACGTAAAGATAAGCATATTAAAAATCAGCTACCCCTCCTAAAAATCTCTTAGATTTATAATAAATTATTACTTTAATAATAATACAATATTATCAATTCATTAATAATGCATGTAGCTAAATAACCTCTTAGGGTTACATTATTCTTAATTTAGATATATTTAATCTCTAATAAATTATTATGATTTAAAGTGTTGTATACTTTGTAGGTGTGCTTATTCATTAAAATTAAAAACCTTATTTAATTTGACTTAATTTATATAATATTGAAAATTCGATTGATTTTTGGGTTGGTGTTCATCTTGCCTCTTGGTATATTTATAATATCTTTCCTCCTCTCTCTATTTTTTAACGAAATTTGTCCTGATGATGGGTCTTGTTCTGGACAAAGCCGTGGGCTTGTAAAAATGCTCACTTGTGAAGTTACGAACCCGAAACTCTAAAATAATTTCTTCTCGACACACTTGTTACCTTTAGTGTATTTGCTATCTGGCCCCAGCAAAGCCCTTTGTCTTTTTTCTTCAATTGTTGTGGTGTCAAACGTAGGTTGTGGAAATCTGCAAGGTTACCAACATGCCATTTTTATAAAGTGAGTGGTAGGCTTCCTTGTCACCATACTTTTACATTCAATTTTTTCTTGCCAGCAGATACCTTCTCAATGAATGGGGTTTTCAAAACGTAAACTTCATGTTGGATGTTATCCTTTAAAGTACCTATGAATAGATCAATACATGTTCTCTGGAGATATCGGTTGCATACATTCAATTTTTGGAAGTCCTCAATTTTATCATACACTAAACCTTTTATTAGAAATTATCAATTGGCTAAAGAAGGTGTTACTTTTGTATCCTCATAATGTGCTATAATTTCCTCGTAAAAATTGACGAGTGACAATTTTTTTTACGGAATAAAAACCATCGATACCATACAAATGTATTTTTTCTAAATGTAAAGTTGCAATGCGTACCTTTTGTGTGTTTTGTACATTATTGAGATCAAAATATTGTATCATTGTAGTATCCATGTTACGGGATCCTTGCCATCAAACTTACTCATATCCATCTTTGGAATATGGTGGTTCTTTAATCCAACATTAGATTTTATGAAATCACTATTAACATTTATTTTTTTCTCATCATGATTTTCATCTACTATCTTTTAGGAATCATTTCTTGTATCAACTTTGACAAACCTTCCTTCAAACCTTCCATGTATTCCTTCAAACCTTCCATTTTTTCTTCCATAACATTAATTTTATCTTCCATACGATTCTTCAAACCATCCATCTTAGCTTCCATGCTTTTCTTCAAAACATCTATTTCATTTTTTGTTGCTCTTTAGAGACGAATTTTTGGTGCACTTGGTCTTGTAATTTTGATCGGTCATGTTGCAATTATTCATCTTCATGAGTCACGTTAGAGTACTGCGGAGCAATAGGTGTTGAATTCTTTTTAGGAAGCATTTTAGGGTGTCTGATATCTATGCTCAATAGGCCTTTAGAATCACTTGGTAAGTTTTTCAAACAAGACTTAGCCACAATTTGAAAAATAAAATACACATCTTTCATGATTTTGAGGCTCTGTATTGAAAGCTGAATTATCTCTCTATGATTTTGGATCTTCAATATACGAAATTCGTACTGACGTATCCCCACGAATCTTCTTTCAATTTCACCAATTAAGCTTGATTTGGATTCTTCAAGACAAAGTTATTTACAATCTCCCACTGACCAAACTAATTATGGACTAGTTCGTTGGGTGAAAATTGTACGACTTGCCACGTGTCATTGTTTGTCATGGCTCCGAAATTTATAAGACGAGAAACTACGATCTGTTTAATTCCGGTCAATTTTTGCAAAATTCCAATGCGATACTCGGAAGAGGTTATCAATATTTTCTGATCACCTCCTTGAGATGAAATTCGAGCACCGAAAAAGATCTAACTACAGATCATGTCTCCAAAAATATTGTGAATCAAGCTGCGAAATTGTGCAAAAGATATTTCTTCATGATTCCGATTTTGCGCTCTAAATATTTGACTTCTAAACCTTCGTGGGAAAAAAAATTTATAGCGAAAATTCCGCGATGACCCTTTTCAAGTGAAGTTCGAGGAGCACATAAAAAAGACCTAACTTCTAAAATCATATCTCCAAAAATATTGCGAACCAAGCTATAAAATTTTGTAGGGTTTATCGAGTTTAGCTCGCACTCTAAAAATTTCAGCCAAGACATACATGAAAAAAATTTATAGCAAAAAATTCCACAATGACTTGTTTGGAGTAGCGAAAACCCTAGAATCCAAAGCTTTGATACCAAATGTTCAGAAACCGGCTCCAAAAATAGAAGAAAAAGAGATATCAGCATGAAAACCATAAGCCACTTCGAGGGGGGAAACCTCCAATACATTACATGAATGAACAATTCTTGGATGGTACAAATTACAAAACCTTCTTTCTATATAGGGTCCATGGGGGCCACCAATCATAATCCCTAGTGGGGCCACGATGTAATCTGCTTGGAAACTTTAACAATAATAATTTAAGGGCACAATAATAACAATATGGGGGTTACGGTACAATAATAACAATAAGGGGTTACAATAACAACAATAAGGACTGTATAATAGTAATATGGGGACCCTATGACAATGGTGGAAAGTATGACTCCGTTGTTAGAGAAACGATTCTTGGAAATTGTTCCAAAGTTTGGTTGATAAATCGGTGGTAGGTTCAAGGTAAGGCAAGCTGGCAGTGGGAGTGTTGAGAAATACAAGAGCTAATTTGTGACGGTCTTCTCATAGATCGGGGATTGATTATGAAGAAACCTTTTCACATGTCGCACGATATTCTTCCATAAGGACCATCCTTTCTCTCTCTGTATGAGATGGGTTGGCACATTCATTAGATGGATATGGGAACTCGTTCCTTAATGAGATCATTGAGGAAGAAGTGTACATTGAGCAGCTAAAGGATTTGAGATCTTCGGTGGTGAGTCACATGTGTATGGGCGAAAATAGCATTGTATGGGCTAAAGCAAGCACTATGTGCTTGGTACACTTAGTGACATTATTCACCGGACTCGGCCCACGAAGAGTAGGCGGTGCAAACCTATACAAAATTGTGGTAGAGGGTAAAGATTTTAATAATTTTTCTTTATGTTGATGATTTAATATTGATGAACGATGAGCAAACGATACAATCATGCAAGGAGGACCTTGAAAAGGTTTGAGATGTAGGATATGAGCCTCCTTCATTATTTTCTTGGATTGGAAATATGGCAGCGAGAAGAGTGAAATTTTTGTGTCTCGAGAAAGTATGCAAAGGGAGATATTGAGTAAGTTTCACATGAGGGTTGCAAACCGCTGCATACTCCTCTTCCGAGAAACTAGAGGAAAGAGGACGGTGTCTAGAGGTAGTGGATGCTATACATCGACGATTGGTGTGTTCGCTAATGTGTTTAGTAAATACAAGACCAAACATATGCTATGCGATGAACCGCTTATTCAAGCAATGGTTACGCCACAAGCTCTTTTGGAGAGGTGGGAAAGCATGTCTTGAGATATCTTAAAGGCACATGCGAGTATGGCTTCGAGGCACGGACAAACGGATGATGCGGTACGGACGAACGGACGAGAGGTGAGTTGCATGGCTTCACGAATGTAGATTGGGAGGGCAGCCAATAGACGAAAAGATCACATTGGGGAGGGTCTTCGGTATCGGATCTATGGTTGTTCTTCGGTACAGCGAGGAAACAAAGATACATCGCACTGATTCGGTGGAAGCGGTGAACAAGTCAAAGGCTACATGTGAGGCTATAGATGAGAAGATCACAAGTCGGTTGTTTGGTTCTCATTTACAGATGCTATTAGTGATTCATTATAATAATCGAGGTAAATTAAAATTTCAATTAATTCTGTGTTTCATGATAGATCTAAGCATATAGATATCCGGTATCATCATATCGGAAGTTGTGTACGGCGGAAGATCATCGTGTCGGTACGCTCCTACGGAATATTAGGATACGAGATAATTTGACGAAGGGTGCTGTGAGGAGAAAACTTGAATACCATAGAGACAAGAACGGGGTGAAGGATAATCCCTTTCTTGTTGAGAGGGTGTTAATATTCAACAAGATGATGATCCTAGTGAAAATTAAGCACCTGCACTAGGTCGGGCCACGGAGCTATTTTTAGGTGTGTGTGTTTATTTTTATAATGGTGAGAAAATTCTATTTATAAGCGGGAGTCTATTTATAAATGGTTACGAAAATTCTGTTTATGTAGATGAGGTTCTATTTTTATATGAATGTACGAAGTCTATTTGTAGATTGCATGTCTAAAAATAGAATGCATATAAATTATTATTATCTCTTAACAGCAATTAGACAATAAATAATAATATATTCTCTTGAAGAACTTGATTTCGATTAATTGATGTAGCAAACAATGGACTAAATAATTGATTTATAGGTTGGTTGGTGGGACATGCAAATGGGTCATTGTAAGTAAAGTTGATATATAGTTATGTGATTTGAATTAATAGTTATGTGAGACATAGAAATGGTTAACTTTCAGTTAAGTGAGTTAAACTCGATTTAAATATTTAGTTAGCAACTAAAAGAATACACTGGTAAAGAGATCAATGAATTAAATATTAAAGTTAATTCCATGGAAGTGATCTCACATGAAGCAACGGGGAGTATTCTACTATTAACTATACACATGCATGTCAAATCCGGTGGAGACCGAGTTGAAGATAGGTGAAAGGGATAGTTTTGACTATCATTTGTGACATTAGTGGGTGCACTCATGAAACCACACACACATTGAATATGCTAATGAGGATTGCGCGATCGAGCGAGGAAAGATCTCATTCATTCGGGGGATTGTGTAGTGGAGGCAAGGCGTCAAGACGATAGGTGGCACATGTTGTTACATAGAATTTGTCACCCTCTGCAATCCCTCACTTGTATTGGAGGGTATTTTCGTGACTGTGAAGCGATGTCATACTGCGAAAATACCTTCTTTGCATCCTTACGTAAGGACATCATTTCTCTGTCGAACATTTCACTGAGAAAGTCCCACCAAAACCTTTGTTTTGGCCTTGGCACGGAGCCAGCCGGTTCACCCCTTGCGCCAATGTGGAGGATTTTCGCGCTTCGCATGTTATTCTCTTGTCTCTTTTAGTGCCCCCATAAAACCTTTTGAAATGTTTTCTAACAAATTAGAGGTGGAAGTTTCCTTTAACCACCTAGGATGAGTCACGAGAAGTGGTTAATTCGTTGGGGGCCATGGATCCTCCTCTTTGAGAGTGGTTTCCTCCTCCCAGCAGAACCTCATAAAGAATGGGTCTCCCTTCTGTGATTATAGGGATCCTAACCTCTCCCCTCTTCCTCTGTAAACGGTCTTCTCCCTTTATGAAGGCTAGGTGAACATATAGCCAGAGCGGGCTTGGAGAAGAGATTCCACTTATTTGAAGTAATCACTATCGAGGAGGTAGAACGAGATAATTAGTGAAGAGAGCCCACGTCCGAGGTCCGACGAGCTTTCAACGAGACGTGCTCCTTCAGAACCACAGAGGAGGCAGTAACGTGTTTCTGATTGTGCCTCTTCTTATTTTTACTAATATATAGAGCTATGGTGTTGGTTCCATCACTTATGTTATGTTTATCGATATGATTGATTTAGTCTTCTTCGACTAATAGTTACGGATGCAAAGTAGTATGTTGTACATTGTCTTGGTTTGTATGTGCAAGTATTCGGTGTGAGAATGAAGGATTGTGGTCTGTCGGACCGAAGGGAGTGAGGAAAGCGACCATTCTTCGCCAGCAGCAACAACAACGCGGACATACGGTAAGTTATCTATCGAGTCTTTTATACATTCGTTAACTAAGAATTGATGTCATAAAACGTGTCTTGTTTGTGACTGAACCACTCTGGGAGCTGGTGGGATCGCCTTTGTCCACGAGAGGGTTACCTCACCAACAAATTGTAGCGACTTCGGCACGAGGATCAATGTGAGAGTTTGTCTTTCCTCCATTGGGTCTTCTTCTTGGTCTGCTACTGTATGTATGTTCCTTCAGTTGTTTTGCGGGTCTTGGACCCTATTCGACGAGAGGATCGAGATGCGACCTCCATTTTTTCAAAAATTTTCATTTTTTAGGGTTGGCTTGATTGGCATGGTTTCTAGCACAGCGGTCGCATGCTTCAGTGCTGTTACCCGAGTTCATCACCCACCATCTGTCTAGCAGTTCGACCCGGACAGTCGCGCTACCTATAGGTGCCAGGTTTCCTGTTTTGGAGTTTTGGTTGATGTGTCTCTCTGGGTGTTTTCTTGACTTGATTTGAGTGCTTTAGGATTGTTTTTGGCAGTGACTATGACGACCTCCTTCCTTCGATTTGTTTGTCCATTTATTTTCGGCATCATGGCCTTGGTATTTATCTAGTGCTGGTGTCATAGACCTCTGGGAGTTTGGGTCTTTTGTTTCGCGTGCCTTCATTGACACTGTGATTGAATTCTGTCTCCCTGAATCTGGTTTTGGTGATTGCATTTTGGTGGAATGAGTCTTGAGTGAGTCTTGCCTCTTTCATTTAGTTTTTATTCTTGTCACTCCAAACATAAATTGTTAGCAGCAGTCTTTGTTTCGACATCTTTCTTTGATTTGAGAGATTGCAACATTTGTTTGAGTTCTATTTTGTTTGTCTTGAGTTGATTGAATTTTTACTTTACATCGAATCTCACATTGACATTCGTGAACTAGTGTGTTGATTCATTTTTCATGTCATTTAGTGCTATTTCTCTATTACATTGAAAAAAATAATTAAAAAAAAATGTTTTGTTGCGCATATTTGTTTTTCATAATGGAATTGGCTCTTCGCATAAATAACATTGGACAATTCTAGGAAAAGATTTCTCACTGTTAGTTTCATCGAGATATCGTAGTGGATGTTTTTTGTGTGTTCCCATTGTTTTCTATCGCTTCGGCTCTCCAACTTTCTCGTGAATAGCTTTTCATTGAAAGAAATGGTATTTTGTGGCATGTAGCTTGCATTTTAGGGATTTTTCGGATCCAACATTCGGTGAGACCTTGGAATTGAAACATAAATACAAGATCAACTTAAAATTTATTCAATTGTAAAACAACATTGAAACTTGAGAAACATTGGTGGTCTAAGTTACGGACGTGTTCAATCTTTAAGCACAACAGGCGGCACTCGCTATGTGGATTAGGATGGCGCTGAGCGGACTTGCGCTCCCTATGTCGTCCCGAGTATATAAAGGGAGACCCCTCTGGGTTGCGATCCTTTTATCCGTAGGAAACGAGTTTGCTGCCTTGTGGTAGTGATACACAGGCTTACAACATTTGAGGAGACTACTGCACGTATGTCAAGTCCTTGGGTGATTTCTCTTTCATTTATTTACCAATGTGTATATGGTAGTTCACGGAAACACAAAGCCTTGCCTTTTACCTGAACTACTGAGCGGATCATTTTCGATCTTTCTTGGCTCCATAAATTTGAAAAGAACATATAAAACACTTGTCCTTTCGTACTCACCAAAAGCTTCGAAAAGACCGATCATCTTTGTCTGTTTCTTGACTCTTAAAACATGAAACAACAAATTTTTTGGTTTTCAATGTGGTAAAATAAACACCTCGACTACACGCCCATTAAAAATTTTGATTACTTGCTTTAATGTTTGTTTGCCTTGGTTGGGTCCAAGAGTCTGACCTGGAGGAGTCTTTTTCCCTTTTCTGGTATTACTACATAGTCCTTGATGCAAGCGAGCCATCGGTTGTCTGCGAACGGTCCTTTCTCGGACGATTCATGCGAAGCGTCTCAAACCTGCGGATGCGAGCTTCGGTCGCCTAACATCCGTCGGAGCACTCCTTTGGAGAACCGGTTGAATTCAATTGGCCTCTTTCGAATACTTTGTTTGGGTTTGGGGTTGGGGAACATTTCCCCCTGCTTACATTGGGATCGCCTTTTTGGCTACTATCATACCTCCTAGTCATGATATTTTACGAATCTTACGGTAGATTAGGACAACGGACTCCTGCGGGTCCTATTAGTGGTGAGGGTATCCTCATTTACGATGAAAAATAATACCAAATTTTACGAAGACATCCGCCGAATCTGCTCGACGTCTTCATGATCGGTGCCCGCTTCCGACGGATATAGGTCTTTCGATGATTCTAGCTAGTATTGCCTCTATGGCGACATCACGCCTACGTCGAGGGCCGGTCCTTCCATCATTGGAGATGTCGCCAGGTGACACCGTCTCATCGATGCCTTTTGTTACATGTGTTCCCAGTGGGCCTCATACTGCGTCGTTTGCATGTTGTCGGTCACCGCTCGGTCGTCGAGGTTTCTTTAATTTGGTGGGCGGTTACTTAAATCCTGACGGTCTTTCTTTGAGGAGTATTGACTAGCTGTTCGACGGTGACTCTCGAATCATTAGTCCTACGGATCCTTCTCATTCTGTACGGATGGTACCGCGATCTATTTTCTCATTTCATTTATGATGAGCGAGCAATCCAATATATTTGCTGCTCCTGAGCTTTATCAGTTCATTTCCGGTTTTGCCACTGCGTTGCTGTGCAATAACCTATTGAGGGAAAACCCTTTCGGGGACAACGCTTTGGTTCAGCAAGGATATGCTTATGACGCGAGACCGCCTTTCTGCAGCTTAAGAGCGTGAGGCTGTACGTACAACCTGAAGAAAACCCTTATAGGGATAACCTTTGGGTGCGGGGATTGTTTAGCGCATGAAGTCGACCTGAAATCCTCGAGGTCAGGCTGCCAACTGGGCTGTTATTGGTCCAACGGGGCAACCTCGGGGACATTTGAGCAGCGGTATCAACCCTGAACCTTCTTGTGGTCTGCAGGGGCGAATCTATCGCATCACAACCTTTGGTGCAGCAAAATAGCCATATGCCCGAATGGTACAAGTGTTTCGCACAACCGGAGCCGTCTTGTGGTCTGCTCCCGAGTCAACTTTGGTTATCGAGGCAAAACACCGGCCATGGCCAACCATCAATCCCAACACTCCCATGCAAGAGAACGCTTTCGGTAGCCCTCATTGGTCGAGGTCAACCCTGCTTAACCCGAGCCAACTTTCGCACGGATAGTTCTGCAACGCTACGTGCCCGCTCTGTTATTCTGTCCGCAGGTCAAATCTGACCTGCTGCCGCTGCGATTGTCCAACTTAGCGAGGCCCTACTTGTCAATAACCGTCGACCCCAGGCGGTTATTAACCCTCAAGGTCATGTCAGTAGGTGTCCCCAGCCGCCTCAGGTCTGCCTATAACCCTCGACTGCTAGGCTATGCTCGCAATGCCTTGTCGAAATCTTATGTTGCTCAATCGGGTTCCCTCGTATGCTACAGAATCGGTGTCACGGTTTTCAGCCTCTGTGTACGGTCTCGGCCACGAATTATCAACTTATACCCCTTGTGGTTCGAATCCTTTGGGACAAAACCGATGGGGGAGAAGAGTTATACTTAGTCGAGGATGGAATATGGGTACGAGGTCCTTATCGAGTTATAACTGTGCCTTTTAACCTACAATTACCTTTCCTCGCCACATTGGAGTTACGGATGTGTAAAAAATTGACAAGTAGTCCATCCTTCGTCTTTGTTAGCTCCGGTTCAACAAAGGTTCCTAGTGATTTCCCCAAGTTTGAGGGCAAGTACGGAAGACCCCAAGCACACGTCATGACATACCATTTTTATGGTGTTCATCCAAGGTATTAGGTGGATGACTTTGTTCGACCCTAAAATCTTGGTAGCACTCTTCACAGAATTCTTCTAACTAAGTGGTATTGAGCGCCTCGTGGTGTCTATCAGAAAAGTATTTCAACACTCTTCTTTGTAAATTTACGACTCATTTCCGATTGTCGGTTTGTTATGAAGTCGGGACGCATCTCCTAACATCCTTGAAATAGGGCCCAGGCTACCCATATCTCGGAACCATTCATGAATGGAGAGATGTCATCGTTGCTTGATCGAGTTCGAAATTACGATCGGACTACACTCGTTGGTTCACTACCTCTTTGTCAGCAGTTGCAAAGACACCGCCAGCCCGCTAGAGGCATGTGTGACCGAGAAACAGCCATGCTACCGTGCCAGTCTCGACTTAGTGTGCTCTCAATGGAGAATTTTGTGTAAATCTTGACTAAGGCTCCTGACTTTGGGTTTGCTCTAAAGCAAACACTTCATCGGTCGATGATGTTCGCTGATTCTGTGTCTCGGACCACACAAGTCTTCTAATGGGCTTGATCAGAATTCTTCCAATAATTCTGGCTTCTTGAAGGCTACCGGTTTTGGTAAAAGCCTAGGAGGTCCAACGTCATTCGGGAATAATCTTGGACAAGAATTCCAAGGAAAAAGAAAACCAAAGGCAAGGCCAAAGCAGAGTACCTCAAAACCGAATCTTCTAAACCTCGTGCGGTAGTTTACGGTGAAAAGGCAAAATATCCATACGATTTGTGATGAGGACCAACGCACTAAATATTGTCCTAGAGCGATGAGGTTAGTCAACTCCTCAAGGGTGCTAAGGAACTCCAACGGTCCTTAAGGTCTTTCACATCTCGGTAAACCTAGATGGTCGAGCAACCTCGCCATCTGCGTCATTTTTGGCTCTCAAGTATTCATGATGAATGATTTACACCCATTTGCATTCCTACTAAATTAACCGAAATATTGTCTTGGATCTGCAAGAACAGCACGGAAAAGAAGAGGTTGTTGATGGTCCTCCTCCCCCTACCTACGGTCCCGCCAGATTGAAAGGCCAATATTTGAACCGGTTGTATGACCACCTTTCAAAAGGTGTTCTCCAGTCTTATTTTTCATCCCAACGCACCATCTTTGCTCGACGTACGATGTGTTGAGACTTAGCACGAGCGCCTTCTGCCGATGTCCACATTAAGTGCTTTAGAAGTTGTCGTCTCAATGAAACTTTATTATTTGCGATCGGCGAGTTGGTCTTGGCGATTCTAGCCTTCTCACTTTCGACTTAGAAGGAAATTTCATCCCCAAACATCCGCACTAGATTAGCGCATTGTCTAGTCGGCATTAATGGTCTCGATATTCATGAAGCCATTGTGGATGAGGGTATGCTCTGCGTCATGTCATTCGCTTGCGGGGAAGGTTCTTGGCTCTCCGGCCAGCTTGGTACGATGCCCTCGGGGAACGTTAGGTAGGTGAATGGAAACCGCCCGGTGTTCTCGCTTCGATTTCGATCACATTGCAAGGAAAAGATGGTCAATGTTGAAGTAGAAGTCATTGATGCCAAACTCAATTACAATATTCTGCTACGATAACAGGTTGGATTACGCTATGTTGTGCTTTTCATCCACCCTCTTTAAACCTAAAGTTTCACCGCAGAGAAAAATCATTGTTGTCGATTATTTGTCATTCTTTACCTTGTCTTACGAAACAACGTTCCATACGTGGATCAAATTCGCCCCCTAAAAGTTTGAGGCAGAATGTTTTCGAATCCATCTCATGGAGGTATCTTTCCCGTTTTGCCCGCAAGCAAGTTCAAGTTAATATGATCTCTCGGTCGGATGACCCGCCCAGATCGTCCCTTTACCCAGAATAGGTTTATTCATTCGAGGAATTCGATGCCACTCGATCCCGATTGAAATCAATTATTGTGAGCTTACAACGCATTTGATTCTCCCCCTCCTGAAAGTGCTCCTTTGAGCATGTCTCTCGATGTTTATTCTCAATCCCCTTGGCTTCGCGATGTGGATTCTACGGATCCTTTGTGTGAAGTGTTTCCCCTAAGCCAGGGCGTATGGAAACCATGTCTCTCGAGAATCTGTCATGGAGCAACGAGCATCATCGTTCTCGTTTATGCCAAGCAGCAGGGCCGTATATAAACGTAACGAGCATTTGTGTCTGAGTTCCTTCTGTACACCTTCTGAAGGATTCCTATCTTGACTCATGAAGTCTTCTGCGAAGGTAACCGGGGAACATCACACAAACGATGCCTGTCAACATTTCCGTGAGCGAGGTGTCAGAGCATCCATGTGGGGTACTTGCTCTTGTCCAGAAGTGTATACTAGCCTCTTTCGCGAATTAGTGATGTTTTTCTCCTGGTCTTACGAAGGAACGCACGGAAATTGACCCCGATGTTGTGGTGCTGAATTCCCACCTGCCCGGTGCAGAAACATTTGCCCGGCATCTTCCGTCCCGTGCATCGTCGGGAAGCTACCGCTATCAAGGCGAAGTTGAAAAACTTCTCAAAACAAATTTGTTGTCAGGATTCCTGCCGACGGTGGGTTTCTAACATTGTTCCTGTCAGATGAAAAAAGAAGGAGAATTCGCGTGCTGTTGATTGTCGCGATATCAATCGGGCTATCCTAAGGATAACTATCCCACCCCTTTCATCGATAAGATCATTGACGATTGTGTGGGGAGTGAAAATCTTTTCATATATGGACGGTTTTTCTAGCTATAATCGGTTAACATACTTCTATATGATCGACACAAGACCTCTTTTATCTATCCTTGGGGAACATTTGCGTATAATAAAATCCCTTTCGGCTTGAAGAATGATGGGACTACGTTCCCGATGCGATATTATACGCGTAAGTATTCGGCATATTGTTCCACCATACTTGGAATGTGCTCGGCTCATTTAGTTTTGCTTGAAAAAGGTCACCAACGACATCTCCGCGAGATCTTTCTTTGTTGTGAAGCCGCTACGACATTTGGCTCAATCCGCATAAATGTGTCTTCTGAGTTGATTACGATGGGGTACAAGGTTTATCATTTCTAAATATGGAATTAGCAGCAGCCGCTTAAAGGTTGAGGTTGTTGTTAATCTCCTCTCCATCCTCACTACACCCGAAGCTTCGAGTCTCGAGAAAAGAAAATTTGTTGCGTCATTTTATCCCAAACTGTCTTTGAAGTAATAGGATTCACCCGAATTTTAAAAGCGGATGTCCCTTTTGTTGGGATGAAATTTCTCGACGTCTTTTGATATGCTTAAGACGTTGCTTTCAACACTCTCTGTTCGTTCCTTTGAATTACCATCGTGATTTCACCCTCTACCTAGCTACCGCCTTAGATACGATCGCCATGGTTTTGGTTCAAGATGATGATGACGGTAACCAAAACTCTCGTTTTATTACTTGTCTTAGAACACGACCCTAAAACCGTGTTACCACACACGTAGAGAAGTTAGCGTTGGGCTGCCAGTCCATGTTGTCCAACGTTTTCGTCGTACATCCTTTTACGCATGATGTTAGTGATTTTGATTGTAACCCCATGAATTATATTCTTTCGAGGGATTCTTCGGGGAAAAAGACTTGAAGTGGATCAAGTATCCTCGAAGTTTGATTTGGTATTTACTATCACCAAATCCGAGAAATCACTTGTTTTAAAGTTTGATTTGTTCTCTCACCACATCGACTACTTGCTCCTTCTCATTAAGAGATCATATTTAGGATGAAAACTCTCTGCCAGTTAACACCCTCAATCCGTGGTATGGTGATATCATCGTGTGTCTCCAAACGTCCGCATGAATTTGAGTTAACGAAACATGCCAAATCGCATTCGGCATACGATGCAACCTTATCGCATTGTTGGAGAATACCCTTTATCGTGTTTGAAGTTGATTTTGTGTACGCCGATGCCGACCTCGAAAGCTGAAAGTTTTTAAATGAACGCACGATGTGGTGCTTGTGGTGGTCACATGTACGGTTATGCCACCGCACAAAAAATATTCTTTGTGTTCGGGTATTTTAAACACCGTCCATTTTTAAAAGATTGCATTGTTGCGGTATGCAAATGCTGGGTGTTGCGAGGATATGTCAATGCAAGATATGTGCGCCACTTTGTTCATACACCTTGTATTACCAACAGTATTTTTTTCCGATAGGGCATCGATTTTATAACGTGTAACCCTTGTTCGGCCGGAGGCATGCCTGTATTATCATCACCGTACGATTGTTCTGAAATGAGCCAAAGAAATGCCTACAACGGGCTGTGGACGGTAAGACAACGAAAAAATTCATATTCAATCACGTTGTTATCGATTTGGTGTCCTCAAGCCATCACTACCAGTCATGGTTCTCATTTTTGGGATTATATGATGGCGGAGGCTGACGTCTAAGTTGGGTCTGCGTCCGACAACTCAACGCCTTATTATCACTCAAGATAATGGCAAGTTGAAGCTAGTAAACAAAGTCCTTGTTTGTTTAACTGACGAGCAATTGAGATCCATTAATCAAGGCGGCATCTCATGGCATGACTCTGTAAGGCCACCAGGTATCGATTAAGAGAGTGCAGTTCACTCATTTCGGTTGGTGTATGGTATGGAAGCTTCTCTTCCAATTGAATGTAAGGATCCCTTCCTCCAAACTAGGCCCCGCAGAATTACGCCTAACAACACGCTTGAAAGAGAGCATCTCCTACTGTAGAGAGATTGGATGAAACTCGTCGCTTAGGCACAACGGTGCGCCCGAAGCACGGAGAAGAAGCGAGTCAAAGCCCATTTGACCAAACGATTTCCCCTCGTTCTTTTGTCGAAGGTGACCTCGTTCTCCTGTACGACCAAGCTCATGACAAGATGGGGTGAGGAAAATTCCAACCCATGTGGCATGGGCCTACATTGTCAAACGTGTGTTATGTAATGGGGCTTATGAGCGTGTTGATTATGAAGGTTATCCCTTATCGTAGCCAGGGAATGGGTTGTGCACGAAAATGTGTGAGTCATTCATGCGGGATATGTGTATATGAGAGGTGATTTTCATTTTTGTTGTGTTTGGTTTAATGTACTTTGTGATATTTTTACTTATTGGGTCTTATTTGTCTTTAGAATGTCTATTTCCTGTGTCAGTTTGTTGGATAGTGCTTCCTTGATGCAGAAATTTGTCTTCGTGTGACATAGGTAATTGTGATCACATTGTTGAGTTGATTAACAAAAGGTATTTGTTTGGGACCGACTACAAACAATGTCACTAAATATGAGCATTGTTTTGGAACTATTAATAAAGGCGGTTAATCTTCGCTTGTATCGTTGCTTGTGAATTTGGATTCGCGACTTGTTGTTCTTCAACTTAACGGTCATTATTCGGTTTGAAACCCATGAATTTTGAGATTGTATTTGCGTATTCAATTTACTTGAAAGACATTTTGATTTCGTACATATCAACATATGCACAAGACGAATGAATACATTAACGGATGCAATAATAACATTTGCTAGATAGACATTTTACTGAATTATAAAAAACATCATCATATGTAAATAGACCCATGTAGAGATGTATATATATATATATATATATATATATATATGTATCGTTTGTTTGCAATGTGTGCATCTTTAAATAAACGTATATATACCCATTTCGATTTACGTTACGAGACAACACGTCTCCCAAAAAAGTAATAAATAAAGCCTGGTCTAATGGTGTGGTGCTCGCGTGCTTCGTCATTTGTACCAATCGCCTCGACAAAAGCGGTGGATATGAATGGCACTACGTTATTGCCTCGATAGCTCGAGGAACATCGTCGAAGTAAACATAATACGGAACCCCACGGTGGTCCCTACGATTGCAGCACGCTCACTCATCGATTCCCCTCACCATGAGGATCAAGATGTGAGGTTTAACCTCACTCATCGTTGACATACCTACGGATGCTTGGACGCGTACGCATGCCTTGTAAGAATATTTGTCCAGAGACACATATGTCCCAAAAAATTGTAAACTCACTTAGAAAATAAAAAATGAGTCTGCCTAGTTCAAGTCCCAATAATCCTCTCACCTCTGGGAAGCGGGAGGGTGGGTCTCTTGCGGTGGTGCAGCCACCGGCACGGGAGCCAATCCTCCACGAAAATGGATGTCATCGGAAACCCGATCAAAATTCCCCGGCCTCCACCAGACGCTCTGTGGCCACCCCACCTTTCAAGCGTCGGTGGGCCTTCATCGGGCCAGTGGTAACTGCGACGGGTGGCGGCAGCAGAACAACATAAACACGGAATATGAGTCGTCGTTCCAAGAAGAACGATACCAATATCGATTTATTACCCAAACTATTTTAGTTTTCCCTTCTTTCACTTAGTGTTTTGAATTTGATGTTAATGATTACGACCTTGGCCTAGTTGAAGATGGTCGGGCCCACATGCACTGCGAGAAAAAAAGTAGTTTGTGTCTTTGTTGACGCTCATGCAATGCTTGCGATCTGACCCACAAGATAGTATTCAACATATAAAATTGTTTCTGAATCGGGGATAGTTTGAATGTCTTGCTCCTTGTTCCTTTTCATACCTCGACACACCTTTGTCCATTACCATTATCATGCCTTCCCAGGAAGAATGATGATCAAGATAGGGGCTGCCCTAAATAATCCGGTGATGAAATACACATCGAGAAACTTTGAGTTCAAGCTCCACGGTCAGTAGAAACTTTCTGATCTTCGTCCCAAATGCGGTCAAATATTGAGCAATTCGGGGCAGGCTTGGGAACACGGTGTCGAAGAACTTCTTGGGCCCCAATTTCTAAGGCGTTCATGCATTGTTCATTTTCTGTGGCACTGTTCTGTCCTCTCACCATGTTCTCTTTATTTCCACTCAATTGCTACATATTTTCTCCTTATTACTGCATGCATTGTTCATGTGAACATTGTAAGTCTCCTTGAGCATTAAAATTTGTAATCAGCAGTTTGCATTTTTAACAGAAATTGAGGTGGATTTTGAGTTACACGGTTGACACAAGTTTATTTTTCATAATTGTGCAACACGCAACCTGTCTCGTAGCAAAAAGGGGTCATTGGCGAGTCGGGTGCCAGAAACCCCCATCCCCAGAAGGCTGCAGAACCCTATGTGCCGAATCCTCCCCTAAGGGACTAAAATGACATTTAAAGGTAATGAAATATGGCTCGAAAAAATAACCAAATGGTGTCGGCTCTTACCCTAAATACGACGGAATACGAGTTGGTTCAACGGGTTGTTCACAATCGTCAGCAGAAGATATGAAGCCAAACGAATGTCTGCTGCGCAAAGAGTAAAAGTGAAAAGTAAATAATTTTTTACCCTTTGATGGTCTTTTATAACTTTTCAAAATCATAAATTAGATTTTAAAAAATCTTTTTCGATTTATTTTATCATGTTGTTTTTTGAGGAATACGTTTTGCGCGTCTTTTTGTGCGGCGATAGGTTTTTCACATAGTTGTAGCGAAAAAACGGGTTTTATTTTATAATTTTTCGGACTCGGTAAAAACACGAAAAAATTCACTACTAAGTGTATTCAGCTCTTTTACGACTCTCTAAAGCGAAAATATTTAACGAGTCGCTTGTCATTTTTTTACTTGTTAGGTTAGGTGGCAGAACGATATCTACTTAATGTATCGTTTACCCCTTTTTTTGGTGGGATAAATTATTTGAAAAAAAATACCTTAGCCTCTCACAACTAAGAGGTTCTCTTAGACATAGATTTCTACCTTTCGGATATGAGACTACTACGAAAAGGTTCTTTGAAGTTTCTTTCTTCGCTTTCTTTTTAAACTCTCTAAACATGAAAAGATGTTGAGTTCTCCCTTTGTCGAGACTCATTACGGCCAGTGACCGCCCGGACTCTAAAAATGGGTATGACGTTACCATTCCTCCTTGTAGGAGCTAGTAAAATGTCACCAGTTGGATTTTTTCAAAGGGAATGAAGATTACATATGGCTGTACTATCCTTCAATCTTGTTTTCAAAAATAATTGAAATTTTCCGCCATAAATGGTGGGGGAAAGGCATTGAACCGGTTATGATCGTGTTGTCGATGTGTCGCTCTTGAACATAGCACTTGTACGCATTCATGTCGGGTTGGGGACATCTCATCTCATTATCTATTTGACTCCATGGGTTTGGGTAATCTCTTTTGATCGCTCATACGCACTTTGCCACGTACCATGACCTGGTCCTTGATGTCAAATATTTTGCCAAATCAATGTCATGATGTTGATATATTCGAGAGTTTGCCTGCGAGTTTCTTCTTCCTCCCTCTTCAATTCTCTTGTTGGTCTTGACTCACAAAAATCATATTCCTATGTCTGCGTGTCGATGATGTGGAAACATTGTGGACCACCTTGATCAAGGTCACTTCCTGTTAACTCTAGCTCATTATACAGTTGATCTAGAGACTCCTTCGAGCACCTTGGAAGCTACATGCCTCAATAGCGAGTTCTTTGCATTCAACGCAGGTCCACATCATTGGCCTTTGATCGACTCACTTTGTGAGTGTTCGACGTCAGGATCACTATTCACATTCTGTGGATTATACCTTTCGTAACTTGAGAACCATTTTCATTATTAGTGGTTTTCTCTCATGTGCAATAACAAATTTCATCATTCGTGCAATGCAATCGGACGATTTCTTGCATCGACCGACTTGACTCCACATATTTGAATGCTCGAATTTGTACTTTTTCGGTCGAGATGGAAGCGCAGAGACCTGGTTACACAACACGATGAAATCCCGGTACACGGGTTCTTTGTGCATTACTATGATTTGTTATATGACTCTTGATTGGATGTTTGCGACCATGCAGGTCTGTTATTTATCCCTATCTGTGGATGGATGTGTCCATACCTCGGATCTCATGATTTATGTACTCTATTGTGGATACGTGCGCCCATGCCACATGTCATGTCGAATATGGGTTATTTATTACTTATAGGGTTTTAAATGATGTTTGGTGAATATTGTTCTCATAAAGCTTGTTCACCTCCCTCTCTCTCTTCTCATGATTTAGGGCATACGTACACCATAATTTTGTCACACCGCATGCAGTCCCTGCTTCACATATTGGAGGGTCTTTTCCATGACACCGCGGTAGTGTCATGCTACGAAATACCTTCTTTGCATCCTTACGCATAAGGACATCATTTGTCACGGTGAAAATTTCCTCGGCTTCACAAAACCTATGGTTTGGCCTTGGCGTGGGTAGCAGGTTCACCCCTCATGCCAATGTGGAGGATTTACACTAGATCTGCACCACATTGCCTCTTGTCTCTTTTTTGTGCCCGCGCCAACCTTTTTGGGAATTTTTTTTAACAAATTAGAGGCGGAAGTTTCCTTTAACCACCTCGGGGGATGAGTCACGGGAACTAGTTAACTCGTTGAGCCATGGATCTCCCTCTTTAGGTAGTGGTTTCCTCCTCGCAGAACCTCCTTAAAGATAGGTCTCCCTTCCAAGTTATAGGGATCTTAACCTCTCCTCTTCCTCTATATAAATATGCCTTCTCCCTTTATGGAAGCTAGGTGAACATATAGCCAGAGAAAATTTGAACTTGGAGAAAGGAATTCCATGGCTGATAATCACTATCGAGAAGGTATAACCAAGGAGAATTCCGCAGAGAGCCCGTAAGTTTACGAAGACGAGCTTTCATGAGACGTGCTCACTGGCGGAACCTTGTTGGAGGAGACCGCAACGTCGAAGCACAAGGTTGTGCTCTTCCCTTCTTTTCAATAATATGTGGTATGGTATTGATTCCATCACTTGTTTTATGTTTATCTGATATGATTGATTTAGTATTCTTCAACTTACTAATAGTTACGGATGCAAAATAGTATGTTTGTACATCGTCTTGGTTTCTTGTGTGTGTACGGTGTCCAAGGCATGAGAACGAGCGATTCGCGGTCACATTGAACCCGGGAGGCGAGAAACGACAACCATTCTTCCGCGGCAACAACAACATGAGAACATATAGTAAGTTGTCTGTCGGGTCTTTTATTACGTTGCAGTTAACTAGGAATTCGGTGTCGCTAGGTGTCTTGTTTGTGGCTAGACTCACTCTGGGAGCTGAGTGGGATCACCTTTGTTCATAGAGGGGATTTACTCTTTTTAACACATGTATTTGCTAATTTTTGTGTAAGAAAGTGTGAGACGATTGTATATTGCATTGAGAGATCTTGGATTAGAGGAGTTTTGTAAGAGATTATTTCATGATCCTTTGATATATACATAATATATGATAGTGGGGTTTTTAGCTTTATGGTTTCCCGTGCGTGTCTGTATTGTATGTGTGATTGATCTTTCTTCACGTATTTGCAATTGGAAATTAAATTTCCATAAAAATTCCAAGTAGAAGGAGATTATGTATTTAACATTGGCATAATTGTTTTGATCAAGAAAGTCAAAAAATACATAATTGTATTAAAATTTCTACATTAAAAGGAAATTTATGAAATTGACTAGTATTGGTCGATTGTTTGTGAGGACAACGTGAGATAGATATTTGAATGTTGGAGATCTTGTGAGAAGAGAAAGACATTGTATTTGTTTCATGATCCATGCTTAATATACAATATAAGATAGTGTTTTTAATCCCACAAAATATTTTTAGAAGCGATTAGGTATTTAACTTTAGTACATTGTTAGATGGAATTGAATCTAAGATATACATGCATATTGTATAATTTATATAATTGTTGGAGAACAGAAATTGAAGTGAAGTAGGGTTGAGTTTTTGAGTTTTGGATAGAATTAAAATTTGCAGAAATAATTTCTTGGTGCTATAACGATTCAAGATCAAAATGGCTTTCAATGGATTGAGGTTAGAGTATGCACTCAAGGATAGCTAGGAACTACATTTCTTGGAAGGAAATAATGGAGATAGTACTCGAAGACAATGGCTTGAAGAATTCATTGAAAAATATGTTCTTAAGTTCTATGCAAGGCAAAATAAAGTGGAAAAAGGTGAGAATGATCCTGTTGGAGAATTAACCAGCAAGACCACATTATCTCCAATCCTCCGGAAGCCAAGAATTCAGTATGGAAGGCTTTGAAAGATACGATTCCAAAAGCGACGCGACCATAGGAAATTTTATTTCGAAACATAAGCACCGAGAAGATCAAGATGGAGAAAAGGGAGACACCATCCAAAAATATCTCACGAAAGATTGTCCAATGTCGGGATGGTGAGGGGTGTGGGAATAACGGTCCTTGATGATGATTTGGTGAGCTTAGCTCTCACAGGAATTCCTAAGAGTTGGCACGATTATGAAGACTGCGGTAACGAGATGAGAATATTTTCTATGTTGGGAATAGCGTAGTCGGATTTGGTGTGAGAAAAGTTCAGACGAAACACAGGAGATGGCTCTTCATCTAAGGATGATTATGAAGAGGATTGTGCTTTGGATTCAAGGTGAAGAAGGGAAGGAAAGTTCCTTATAAATACGAGTCCAAGGCAAGAAGCGAGGACATGTCCCAAGGTGAAGTGTTTTCATTGTCACAAAGACACGGAATTTTGCCTGCTTGTCCACACAAGAAGAAGAAAAAGAAGGCTTTTGGATCTCACAATTGGTGAGGCCATTGCCTCAAAATTTGAGCTTAGTTCTCATTGATCACATGCATGGTGTCAAGTGCATTGGGATACGTAGTATTTGGATAATGGCACTTCCTTTCACATGACGGGAGATAAGGAACTTTTCAATAACTTGGAGGAGAAAAAATGTTTAGATGCATGTTGAGATGGCGACGACGGACGATGCTAGGAGTACTGCGAGATTGGTGCCATTAACCCGGAGGGATTCGGGTAAAAACATTTTCAATTAAAACATGTAATGCATGTACACGGAGTACGAAGAAAAATTTCATCTCGGTCGCATGATGTTGGAGGACAAAGGCTATGACATTGTTTTTAGTGATGGAAAACTTTCATGTGACATAAAAAAACGAGTCCAAGCCAAGAGGATGAGTTGGTTAAGAATATCTGAAGCTGAGTAGATAGGTACAACATTTTATGCATGATGGGCAAGGCGGAAAAAAGTGGTGAAGATAGGATGAGGGAAAGGAAGATGTGGCACGGGCGATTGGGCCATCTTCATCATCGACCTTGAATGTCATGTAGAAAATTTCTATTGGAGCCAATGGGAACACTTTCTCGATTATATCCATGCAAGGGTTGCACCATTGGGAAGTATGTAAAGTCCACCTTTCATGAGAGGAAAGCTGAAAGTTGGGATCATGAGAGAGTTCACACAAATTTGTGTGGACCATTCTCGGTGCTAACGGAAAAAACATAAGTACTATGTAATATTTGTTGAAGTGACTTTTATCGTAAATGATGGATCTTATTCATGCGGAAGAAAAGATAAACCATTCTCTAAGTTAAGCGAGTTTAAGGCATTGGTGGAGAAAGAGTCGAAATGATGAAGGCTCTTAGGACGATAATGGTGGAGAATAAATCTCTAACGAATTCAAGGACTTTATACATTGGTAATTAGAAAGAGAACTCATAGCGCCTCATAACCCACAATAAAATGGGGTCATGGAGGAAGAATAGAACAATCATGGGTGCAAGCATGGTGATGTTGCATGAATTAGGGCACACGATGCATTTGTGGCGGAAGCATGCACAGCAGCATGGTTTATGTACATAATTTTTGTCCTCATAAAGTACTTGGCATGGTACACCGAAGGGCTTTCACTGGTAAGAGCTTTGATGTTTTACACTTTAAGATTTTGGCTCCTTCTTTATGTGCATGTGTGACCCGGACGCCAAGAAAGTGGAACTAATAGTGAGGTTGGGATTTTTGTGTGGGGTACACGGAAAACACCCCATAATTACCGTGTATATTTTACAAACAACATAATATTTGTTGTGTGATGGGATATAAAAATTTGATGAGGGAAAGCCATTAGTTGTCCCTTGAGAGGGCCAGACTTGCATGTAGAGGAAGGAAGCTGTGGTTCCCAAGGATGACTCTCAAGATGTGGATCAACCCGCGGGGGAGGTTCATGGAGTGGAGAAATCACTCATGAAGCCTTCCATTAGGGGTGTAGAAGGCGTACCACAAAAGACGTGGGTTGAGACTTGATGCTCCACGGAATGTGAGAACCCCTGCTTACAAAGCGCGGAACAAGATAGTCTCACGACGATTTACTAGATACATGCCTCTTGTAGAAAATTTGGCTTGGTGAACCATATTCCTTTCGGGAAGAAGTGGGAGACAACCTACTTGGGTGATACAATGGTGGAGAGTATGACTCCATTTTCAAAACAGGTGCATGAGAAATTGTCCCAAACCCGGTCGAAAAATCGTTAGTGAGTTCAAGATGGATCTACAAGGTAAAGCAAGTTAGCGATGAAGATATGGAAAATACAAGGTCAAGTTTGTGTGGGGATTCTCACGGATCAAGGGATAGATGATGATGAACCCAACACTACTGTGCTGAAGTGCTCTTCCATAAGATTCATCCTTGCACTTTCTTCGTATGGGGCAATTTGACACATTCCTCGGATGGATGTGGCTTCCGTTCTCAATGGGATCATTAAGGAAGGGTGTATGTGAAATGCTTTGAAAGTTTGAGATCTTCAATGGCAGGTCACATGTGCGGAAGCTTGAAGAGCATTGTATGGGCGAAAAGCACCTCGTACTTGCTACAGAATAGACAACTATTTCACTATTTTGAGCTTCACGAAAATTGAAGCGGTCTGGGCTTTATGTGATTGTGATTGAGGGTAAGTTATTGATCATTGTTCTTTATGTTTATGACTTAATTTTGTTGGTGATGAGCGGTGATACACTCATGCAGGAGAGCACCTTGTAAGGGATTTTGAAATGAAGGACATGGGACTCCTTCATTATTTCCTTGGGTGGAAATGGTAGCGGGATGGTGAAATTTTTATTGTCTCAAGGAAAGTATGAAAAGGAAGATACGGGAAGTTTAACATGGGCTATGAGCCTTGGATGCTACTCTCCCGAAAATTGGAGGAAGAGGATGCTATGGAGAGGTAGTGGATGTTATTGTTTATCGAAAGTTAGTGGGTTAGCTAATGTTTATAGTGAACATGAGACGAACATTTTTCTATCTGGATTAACAGCTAATTCAAGCTATAGGCAAACCTACGGGCTCTTTTGGAGGTGGGGAAGCATGTTAAGATACACGAGGGCGCATCGGTATGTTCTGTGGTATGAAAGACATATGGAGTGAAGTTGCATGGCTTCATGGATACATATTGGGATAGTGATCCATCGGTCGAAGAGCATTAGGGGATATTTAGCATTGAGTCGACAATAGTTTCCCGGTACGACGGAAGCAACAATCCGTAGCACTCATTTTAGTGGAGAGCGAATACATGGCATCAATTCCAAAAAATTTGCGTGAGGCTATACGGATGGAAAGATGTTGATTTGGTTTGTTTGGTTCTCGGATGGATGCGACAATGATTCATTGTGATAATCAGAAGTTGCATTAAAATCTCGATTAATCCTGTGTTTTATGATGAGTTCAAATATATAGATATAGGTACAATCATGCGGATATTGTGTGTATGAAAGAATCATGTTGCTACAATAAATTCCCACGGAAGATCAAGATGCATGTATTCTAATAAGCGCTCACTAGGAGAAAATTCGAACTACAATGAAGACATGATCGGGGTGAAGGATAATCCATTTATTGTTGAGGAGTGTTGATTTAACAAGAAGATTCATCACCCATGCCTAGTGCATTAAGCACCCAAACTAGGGTGGGAGCCCACAATGCCATTTTTGGGTGCATGTCTATTTTTATTATCCCTTAATTTAGATGGACATGGTAGCAATATGTTCTCAATGTCGACTTGAATAAGTTAGCGAAAGTGGAAAATTGATTAGTTAGTGGATTGCCAGGTTAGAGGAGTTGGTTGGTGGGACGTACGAGAGTAATTCTAGTTGTGTTTGGATTAGAAGTGCAGTAACAGTGCATTAGTTAATGCAAGTTGTAAATAGCTTAACTCAATTAAGTGAGTTAAGCTCGATTTAATGCTAGTTGTAGCGAAGATACAAGTAGTGAGAGATCAAGTGGATTAAATATTAACTAATTCACATGCGGTGATATCACATCAGCGAGGATTTACTATTATTAGCGCATGCATGTCGGATCTAGTGGAGACCTAGTTGAGTTCTGAGTGAAGGAGGTTGAATATCGATTTGTGACATTATTGGCTTGCACACATGCGGAATAACCACCCATTGGGTGCCCGCAATGCTTGTGATCAGAAATGGACAATAATTCATGTCTTTTGAGGATCTTGACCATCTTGGATTGTGCAAGTTAGGCGGTGTCAAGAGGGCGGAAATTGACTAAGTATTGGTTAGTTTTCTGTAAGATAGTGTAATCTGAGATAGGCTGAATGTTGGGAGGCTCTTGTGAGAAGAAAGTCATTGTATTTGTTTCATGATCCATGCTTAATATACAATAAAATATAGTGGGGTTTTTAGCTATAATATTTCCCAGGAAATTATTTGTGTTGTATTGTGATTGATACTTTCTTCATGCTCATTTGATTATCGATTGTGTTTTTAATTAGAAAAATATTTGTAGAAACGGTCGATATTTAACTTTAGCACATTGTTAGATGGAGTGAATCAGCTATATACATGCATATTGTATAATTTCTGAAAGGGAATGGAGACACATTTGTAGTATTATTGAAGTCTTTGGATTAGTCTCTAGACTCCTTATGAATAACACTAAATCTCATATGATTTCTTCTTACCTAGAGAACACTGCTGGTATTGGAAATTTCTTAGATTTTCGGTGTTATTTGCTGTTTGCATTAGGTGGGGGTTTTAAATATCTTGTATTTATGCTCAAACCTAATTGTTATGGAGTAAGGGTTGGAGTTTGCTTATTGAGAAATTCCATCTTAAACTTTTATCTGTTAGGCACATAGGTTTATCTCTGGGAGGGATGCTTGCTCTACTTCAAACAGTCCTTCGAGCATGTGTGTATATTGGCTTCATCTTTTTGCCTTAGAATATGATTAAAGTTTTCTCTGTCGAATATAACTTTGTTGGGATGGTAACTTTGATAAGCACAAATATATTTTGGCCAAAATGGTGATTTTGACTTAGAAAGAGGAAGAAGGATAAGGCATCTTTGATCTTGAGCGTATGAAATTTGGGAATTACTTATGATGGCAAGATCTAAATGGAGATGGTTTGTAGCATAACATCAAAATAAATAAATAACACCAAAATAAATTGATATTATGGATAAAGGTTCGCTCACACATCCCATGCGTATGTCCTATATTTTGGAGGAGCGTTATGAATGTTCTCCCATGGTTTATGAGAAATATTCGGTGGAAAATTGGAAAAGCAAAAACATTGAAATTGGATTATGCCAAAGATTTTTGGATTTATAGGTGATCACACCTTTCAATTGAACCTTCTATGGAAAATCTTAACTTTGGCATACACTATGTTAGTCAAATATTTATACGAGGGGGTGTATTTTCCAATCCCTATTGAGCTCATGGCCCAAAATTGGATTATATCGAGGACCTTGAAGATAGATGGAATATCTATGTTTGAGACCTTGCACATGTGAGCATATTACGTAATGAAAAAAGGATAAATATGTGTGGAACAAAAAATTTGGTGATGGGTCAAATAAAGGTAAAGAGGCATAATGGTACATTTTTCCACCTATTATTTCTTCCTCCAAAAATGGAAATGAAAATATGGAGGTTAAGTTTCAACAAAGCTATAGGTCTTGGCTTGGGTTTTTTGGTAAAATAGAATCTTGACATGGGACAATGTTTGTGTTGTAAAGGACAAAAGTGGTCTTGATTGTTGTTTAATCTATATGGAGGCGATGATGAGCCCTAATCATATATTTCTTCAATGATTCTTTGCAAAATAAATTTGGATTGGTGTATTTAAGATGCTTCATTTACAAGAAAGGTGGAAGTTTGCTCCTTTGTGGTGGGTGCATTCGGGGTGGATTATTGAATATAAAAAATTTGAACCACTACCTATATACAATATGCGGGGGAATTTCAAAATTTGAAAATTCACTCTTCTTTGAGAAAAAATTGCCTAATATCGGCAGACATCATGTTACATTGTGGGATAGTACAGGGAAGCATATTTTGGCGGTACACCTACTATATGACTGATTGCTCCTACACTAACTTTAACACCCTTTTTGAGGTTACTTCGATGGTGCAACCGAGATGATATTTGTGGTTGTGGCACCTACATCATCATTCGGTTGGGGAACTATGTACTGTGTTGGAATGGGGGTAATGGGACACATACATGAAGATAAAGTTATGGAAATTTTTGGGGCCTTATTTTATGTACATGAAAGGTTTGGTTTGGTACATTTGGGAAGTCATTGGATATTCCATAGTGGTTTTGGAGTGAGTTTTTCTAATAGATATGCTTTTACTGTGACTAGTTCTTTTCATACGGATTCGGTGAAATTCAGAAAGTCATCGACTTCATTGATCTGATACATACATGGAATTGAATTCGGTTTGCCGACAGATTATCACGAGATGGTATTTTGCTACCTTTAGTATGTCACAATACAAATTCTATGTAAAATTCCATCTATAAATAGCACAGCAAATTTTTTCCAATCACTGAAATTCTTTCATGTTTCTGCAACTCAAGGATTGTTGAGTTACGTCCTGTTTTTTGACAAAGAGGAATATGTGGAAAAATGTTGATAAAAACCTTTTTTATTTTGAGTTTATTTTTTGTTAAGATATAAGTGTTGGGATACTTTACGAAACTGCGGGGGTATTTTGATGTAAATTTTCTTTTTGCAATGAACCATTCTAAGTGAACATGGATAGGCATGTGACTTACGATATATGTAAACAATGTGTTATATCTAATATAATACGATCGGTTTTTCTAGTGAAAAAAAAGAAGGTAAAAATTTACTCTAAGCCAATATTTTAAATACAATTTTGGCTTAAATTATTACAACGTGGATACAAGCGCCCGGTAAAAAAGGGTAAATGGTTTATTTTAAGGCATTTTTTTAAATAAAAAACTTATTTCTTCATATATTATTGGGCGATAAACTTAAAATGTGTTTGATAAAATTATACGCAAAAGGGCCCTCTATCAAACTCTCGATAGAAGGGATTCCTACGCCGAGCGAAAATGGAGAGAAACGAGGATCAAATCAACTACTAGAGATGTCGATGTGGAGACAAATAGACCAAACATCTGGGAATAGGTTTCAACCACTAACATAAATGTTGTGCGGAGGAGGAGGGTGTAAGGAGAAGAAGGAGATGTGGAGAAGGTGGAAAATGAAAATTTTCAGTGAAGGTGTTATGGGGAGAATTAGAGGAGGAGGAGGATAAGGATTTGGACTTCCTAATGGTGCCTCCCAAGGTGATAGGAATTTACAAGAATAGTGTGAAGATAATCAATTACGGGTTCAGGATCAGGTCAAAGGTCCGGGTAAACCATCACGCATGCATTTGGATGGAAAAGGCCGAAACTGACAAGCGAGCCCTCGCGCGGTGCGAAGTCGCACATGTTCGATGACGCCATGAATGAGGACACAGTAGTAGGCTCACCATGGTCTCCATTGAAGGGATCGTATTGGGCATAGGGACCCTAACACCAAGGAGGATGACCTAGATCTGGTAAAACGTTGATGCTTTATCGTTTGCTTGCGGGGGTGACCAGGGGGCAATTTCGTTCTCATCATCTATTGAATATATGGAAATAAGGGTGATCACTCTAATTCAAACACTTGTAGAGAATGAGAAATTAGTCGGCGGATAACTAAAAAGTTAGTCAACTGTATCTTTTCCCAAGTGAAATACGACAAAAAATGAGCAATATTAATTGACCAAGACTAAAAGCGACTACTTAAATGACTAATTAAGTTCCAGTTAAATATACGACTAGCTAATAAGTAGTCTCGATTAAAAGTGACTAACGTGAATGACTAATTTATTTCATGAACAAAAATATGACTATCTAGCAAGTATTATAATATACGAGTCGGGTCATTTATGTTAATCATTTTAATTGTGTAAAAATAATTTTTTTCCTACTAACAAATGCAATTCAACATTAAATCTTTCTCAACACAGTATACATTTTTGATATAATTTTAACTAGTAGCACATCTTTGTGTTGAATTCTAGTCATGACGATTAAATTTTTTACTTTTTATCTTTTAGAGTCTTAATGCATTTGTTTATAAGTCATATATGCTACTTGTTAATAATTAATTTCTCCCTTAATTCTTCCATGAAAATGTATAAATATTCACCTTTCTTCTTAGACTCTATATGAGACATAGAAATTAAGTTAGTGACATCATTATTTGTAATAAGTAATCCTATCAAACACTTTACACTAATATGTAAAACTACTGTGATTCCAACCCTTTATTTCTTTTCCTATATAAATTTTTTATAAGTTCATATTCTTAGGGGTTGATACATATAAATTTATCGATTTTTTTCCTAATGTCAGGACTATCGACTCCATATGAATCCCCCTTCCCACATGTTGATCATTCCATGAGAACAGAATACCCTATTCACATGGAGACCACATGTTCAACAATTGTGATGACACAAGGTGATCCAACATATATGGTTGTTGAATGATCCAATGATTGTTGTAAAGACAACTCCAAAAATAGAAGAAAAAGAGAATGTCTATGCAGCAAAGATAAACCCTTGGGGAAGCCTCCTTTACATTACATAAATAAACAATTATTGGATGATTCAAATGACAAAACCTACTTTGTGTATGTAAAGTCATGAGGTCACAATATAATCTCGTAGCCTAACAATAACAATCTAGGAGGCAATATTAGCACTGATGAGGTTTGTCGAGCTGACATCATGTTAATGTCGGGACTCAAGTGGCTAATAACGAAGAAAGGGAGCTACGGCCCTCATCGAGAAACGATTGGGGCCGAAATTGTATTTCTTATTTCTCCCACTCAATATATCGTAGTTATCATACAAACTACAATTTATCACTACTAATAATATTGTTGGTATGAAGCACTAATTCTAAGTTGAAGGAAACAAAAGTTTTGAAGATGGAAACGGTTGATTGTTTTTCGGTGATACGAAGGTTGGTGGTACAACGAGTGAGAGATAAATATCAAGTAAAAAATTCAAAATTGAAGAATTACATAAATGAAGTCTAGGATTTGATTGAACATTGTTTTTCAACATTCAATTTGAATCCATGAAGGAAATGAAATGGCGAATTCATAGGCCATAGATGCTAGTAATTTTAACGTTCCTCTTGATGTTAAAGCAACATATGGTGTTAGGATAAAAAACAAACCTTCCATTCACAGAAAATATCAAATGCGCTTCGTCATTTTGAAGATGACAAATATATTCGAAGTTATTTGGAATGTGTGGAGGGGTTTCGGACATTTAGATTGACAATGAAAAAGACACGATTGAAAGTCATAACAACAATCCATTCAAAAATACTATAGTTGGAAAAAAATATTCATCTAAAAACAAACTTCATTCTAAAGGCTTGTTTCCTTTAGAGAGGTTGTTTGACAATAATAGTGTGTTAAAGCACAGTAGTAATACGATAGATGGAAGGTAAATTTAGTACATAATATTGGTACTAAAAATCTAACCCTCGATATGTTAAATTTATAAATTTCTTCCTCAAGAAACTAGAACTAAATATATCAAGTTTAGAAGCGATGTGCGAAATTTTTGTGAATGCCTACAATGATTTGAAGACATATGGTGATCCAAAATATTTTTCTTGAGATGTGTTAAAGAATTACATTTAAGGTACATGGCTTAAATAAGAAACTTTAAAGGCAAAAACATAAGAAGAAGTGAAGCAATTAACATCATGTGAGAAGACATAGAATTGATGTAAGATTTTGTTCGGGGGACTTCATCTCAAAGCCCTACTCGGTGGGAGGCCTCTTTCATTAGCGTGGCAGGTAAAAAAATAGAAATACAAGTATTAAATGAAAAAGTACACCCTTATACATCCATAATTTCGAAAGTGCCCAAAAATTGGAGATGCGATGAAAATGGACAACACGTTGAATTCGTGGCATCGAGAGGTGTGAATCATATAAAATTTGCTTGAATACGATAAAGTGAAAACCTCGACCCTACGGAAAATGGCTAGGATCATGGTTCCACCCCCTCTGTGCAACGCTCGGAGTTACGCATGTCTCATACTTTGTGCATATACGATCTATCTGGGTGCACTTATGAAATCCGAGTTTAAATAAATAGTGTGGGCGGACTTTACCAAGTTTTCCGTTTGTAGTCGGTTTGAGTTCCTTGGTTTGTGGGAGGGTTTAGGTGGTCCAAACCCCGCCTCACCGTGTTAAGGCTGAATGTAGTTTTATAAACCACACAATTCCAATTTAAAAATACTGCTTGTATTTTTAGTATAAGTGGGGAGGGTTGAGCCGGGGGTGAGCGACCCACCCTTGATCTCCCGTCGGCTCATTATGGTACATGGCATGGGAGGGAGTTGGTTGGCGGTGGGGGTTCATAAGCCCCACCACCATCACTATGTGCGGTGCCTGTGTAACTAAGGGTGAGTCGGGCGGCAAGGTCATGTGCTTCCCACCACTATTATTATAATATAATTTGTTTGACCATTGAGTAGGCGGTCTTGCTTCTAACCTCTTTTTTAAATATTTTTTTAACTTGATTTTAAACAAAAGGCCAGACTTTTTGAAAAAAGCTGGATTTTTGGTGAAGGAGTGAAACTAATTGTCCCACAATTGTGAAATACGGCAAGGTTAGTGGGAATCACGGTACTTCGATTTTAGAAATTTATTGCCTCATGGTGCCCACATCACGAAGTCAACCCTCGAAACTTGCTTTGACTTCTCCTAACTATTCATACGGACCTAGAAATTGAGTGTTGTCTGTTGTTGAATCGGAAAAGGCTAAGATCTTCAACGACATTAAATTTTCCACATTCTAGACACTTTGATTTTGTATCCTTTGTGCTTAAGCCACTTGTGCTTGGACATTGGAGTCCACCTAGATCGTTCCTCCCCACTATGAAGATTTTCGTTGAAAACCTTATCGATACGACATCTTGATGGAAATTGTCTCACCTTCTCCTTTTCCAAGACATTTAGCTTTACTTCGTGATATATTCTAACATGGAATATTCATCTCCTAGTCGTGAAGCTACGGTTCTTTGATCGAAATGATGTCTTACGCGTTCCTTGAGATACTGCGGTGAAAATGCCGTCCATTGTAGGCTTAACGATCCTACCTCCTCGGTGTCATAATCCCAGTAGTGGTTCATAAAACTGTATTTTCTACATTCATGGTGAGTGTGTGTATACGGGCAAATTGAGTTGGAAAGAATTATTCCCAACCTTCTCCAATATGTTAAATGGACCATACAAGTTGGTAACGAATTTCTTGCCTTCCTTCATTCGATCATGGCAGTATGGAACCACACCTTGTATTATTTTGAAATTGATGGTCGAATCGATGTTTATCATGTCGAGCCTTATATCTAGCTTGCGAATATTTTCCAACTACTCTTGCATTGCTTGGTGAACTTTACCCGTATCCGTTGGATAGACATTTGTGCTTTTTCCATGTCATCATCATGACATCTTCATTCCATCCATAGATCATGTCCAAAGGTCCTTCGATAAGTAACCAGCTTGTCTCAAATGGTGAACAGCATGTGAGGAATACCTTTGTAGTTGTGAGCATGTTGCACATACTGGAAGATTCTCACGTCACAACTTGCAGGATGTTTCTTTGCCATCTTCGCAAAGTGTACCTGGGTACGATTGACGACTGTGTACGTACCATCGGTTTTTTGGATGGAATTCATACTTCTCTTCAACTTGGTGTCCATCATACTCCACCATTGGGTCCAAAAATATCCAAAGAGCCGGAGGTCTCGATACGACACAATTGATGTGGGTAATCCAAAGTGTGGACCCAAACAAAGCGAAAATAAAGTAGCCTACTCAATAGTGACCTACAAAGGCATTAATATGCACATTTTACTAAGCAGGTCTACGACAACATACAAATAGTCGTAATCCTTTCTGAACATAGGAAAAACTCCTAAAAAGTTCATCAACACACTGCTGGACGACTCGGAGCAAAGAAATTGGTGTGTAGAGTACGAGTTTTCTATTAGAGGAGCTTTTCAAGCAAGAACACATCACACATCCCTTTACAAAACGAGTTACAATGTTTTTCATGTGAAGACGAAAAGAAAAACCTTTGCAAATGACATAATGTTTTTCGACACCAAAGTGACTAGACACGAGAGAGTGTGCGCCTCTCAAATTACATGTACCCTTTCTACTGGGTATGCATAATTTTCCAAGGTGATACAACGGATTACCATTCAAATGATAGTTGTCCACCTACAGACATGATTTATTTTTCATATATTTCTTTAAAGAAGTCATCATCGTTAGCATATTGTTCAACATAAATTTCAAAAGACAACAAAGAATTATAAAAAATAATAGAATCGATAATAGGGCGAGAGATCATATACTGCTACTTTGTTACTAGTGCCATTATTATACTTTATTACCATATGAAACTATTGTGACCATTCACGAAATGACGAAATTTATTTGTGGTTTGGTTTGTGACTAAAGGTATTGCAAGGGGCACAGTCGCTTTATTATGGATAATGGTTTCCATGAAGCTAGGTAGCATTTCCCACTTTTTCACACTTTAGAACAAGGCATAGAGTTCCTTGTCGTGGTGGGGTAATTGATGACAACCTAGGAGAACTTCTGCGAATGTTAACATATTGGCTTCTTCTGTTGTGGCAGTCTGACTCCATAGCGCACCCATTGGCATCGGTTTCAATCTCAAAATGCTACGGAATTGGGTAAAGCCGGACGGTGCGGTGCTTGTTTTCTCTTTCGGTGCTTCGAAGGACCTGCCTTTCTTTCCTCCCACTTAAAGTCTTGTTTTACCGCCTTTAAAGCCAGGTGTGAGGTAACATAATAATGGATAAGTTGTGAGCCAGATCTCCTCACGATCTTGTCTTTTGCCTAGAAAAATATGAAACTTTGTTACATTGGTGAGCTTGAAGCCATTTTACAATCACCCTCAACTTGGAGGGGTCTGTTTTTAATTTACCATTACCAAAAAATATGACCTAGGTAAACCAAAGAGGTTTCATAATTCTCACTTTATGATTTTACCTCTGATTCTTCCCTCTTTAATACATCGAAGCACTTTCTTTACATGGCATACATGTTCATCCCAAGTCTTACTAAAGACAAGAATATCATCTAAATACCTGGGGACAATTCATCGATGAAAGGCCTAATAAGATCGTTATGACCCTCATGTGAATTTTAGCTAGAAGTGTTCGCACGGTCCAGTAGCATCACCATCCATTTGAACTTAACTTCCATGGTATTGAGCGAAGTTTTCCATAGGTCTGCTCTATAATTATGACACGGTGATAACCACTACAAAAATCAATTTGGTGAAATAGATAGCATTCTTTAATTGATCTAACAAATCATTAATGTGAGGGAGAGGGTATCGATTTTTCACCATGATTTTTCTTAGCGCTCAATAATCCACACACACATCCTCCATGTGCCATCTTTCTTGGGTACTAACACGATCGGCGGAAACCGCATGTGGAGAAAGTACTTGGGCGGTTATTGTAGTTTAACAATTCCTGTCACCAACTTTTTCATCTCCTCCATCTCGATATATGAAATCCTTGCATAACAATGTTTGGCAATGGAGCATCATGCTACAAATGGATATCATGTTGGTTCTGGGTTTGGAGGCAATCCTGCGGGTTCTTGAAAACAACTCATGATAGTTAGAAATAAGTTCACATAATTCCTATTTATGAACGAGATCACATCCTTAGAAAGCATCGGATGTACGCATCTTTTCTCATGCAAACATGAGCAAACACTCCTTGCTGAAGAATTCACCAATCTCTTCATTTTGTCTTGTACTTACAAAACATGCCGATCTTGGTTTGATGAGCTCTTATAATATACTATACCCCATATTTTGTGATTTGGTATTATTTTCATGCAGAAAACTTCTTTCCTTTCATAAGGGTGGGGACTCTGTACAATACCACATGTATCAAATGGTATGACATCAGGTTCTACTTCTACGTCACCGGTTTTAGAAGAAATTACAAATTTAGCCTTACATTGCCTAGTTACATTTAATTTCTTTGTCACCATATCCATCAGCAGAGATAAGGTTTTAGGATGAGGGCTTAACTTCTAGCTGCTTTCTTTCAACAAGGATTGCGAGATTAAGTTTTCTTGGGCTTTGAATCAAATAGAATTTCTACTTTTGTGATTTGTATGATTCTAATATGAAAAAACTCTCGAACCTGTTTCGTTCATTAGGAAGAGGCTTATGTGTTGAATTAATGCTTTCGTACGATTCATAATTAAAATAGAGGGAATAGTACCTTTCCCAGAACGCCTAACATTGTAATCAATGCCTCATCGTCGAGTTAGATCCAAGGTATTGTTGCGTGGTTGCTACTATCTTTTGCTTACCCTTTCCTCCATATCTCTTTGGCTTCTTTTTAAGTCTGACTTGTGATTGTTGTCATGACCTTCTTTTTCTCAGTCGTTACAATAAGGATTTTCTCCTTCATCCTTGTTCGTTGATGTCATCTTGTTTCCCTTTCCCTTTTCCTTTCCCTTTGAATTTTCATTTTGAAGAGTTTAAAATGTGGTTTCTTTGAATGATCATTTTTATCATTGTTACTTTATTTTTAGATGAATGCCCTTTACCTTTGTAGGAATTATTAGTATGGTGAAGTTCAAAAATTAACAATGAATGTCTAATGTAACTATGCAATGACCCAATATATACTTAGTTATAATTTCGAGGTGAATCTAATGGAAATTCCCAAACTTAGTGCTTGTTTTCTAGAATTCCTTAAATGCAAATCTTTGCACATATTTTTCCTTTGCCTTGCCTTGGGTGCTTCCACTCCATTAAGGATTTACACTTATAGCAAGGGATAGAATTGATATTTAAGTGCAACAATGAAAATTTGACCACAGAAAGAATGTTACCCAAATTATTGTTTTCCTTGTGGTTTTCTCTCACGGAGATAGTTATGCCATTCGGTCGAAGAAAAAAAGCTCCATTGGATGCTGCCTCATCCTCTGATCTTTTTGAATCTGTGATGGGTTCAAGCTACCTAATCCAGGTTGTTAAGTTTCTACTGCCATTACTTTCACCATTATGCATGGGTAGATAAAATTTGACACCTAACTTGAAAGGATTTATTAGATGCATTTCCTATTCCTATGATGATGGTGAGAAGAGGAGGAAGAAATTTCATGGCGGAGGAGAAGGAGGTGGATCTCCTCAGTATCTTCATACCTTGAACCTTGCTTGTCCTTTTGAAGCATTATCCAATGATTTCTATAGTTTCTCAAGTCTATAGAACAACTTATCGACCCGATCTACCATGGTGTAAAAAGGTCTTGCATAATTTAAGCTCTTCATCATTTCGAACATCATCATACATGTTTCTTCTCTGATGTGCACATCCCACTTCGGGATCAAAGACCTTGGTGTCCATCGCCTCTTCTTGACACGTCTCCTGGTTAGCATACAAGCATGTAATTCACATGTACAAACACATGCTTTGATACCACTTTCAGTCCAAAATATTTTTCTTGATATGTGTTAAAGTACATTTTAAAATTGTGACTTAAACAAGAAACTTTGAGGGCATAAACATAAGAAAGAGAGAAGCAATTAACATCATGCCAGAAAGACACATAATTGATATAGAGATTTTTATAGGAGGGACTACGTTTCCGGACGCTTGCTCAAAGTGGAAACCCTTATTTTTCATTAAGTGGCCGATTAAAAAATGAAGGTACAAGTATTAAATAAAACATTACACCTTATACCTCCATAGTTGAAAGTGCCCTAAAATTGGAGATAATACGATGAAGAAATGGATAACATCGTTGGATTCGTGGCGCGGAGGGTGCGATCCATATAAATTGTACGAATACGTAGTGAAAATCTAGACCCTGCGGAAAATGGCTCGGATCCGCGGTTACTTAAATAACATTTCTGCCGTGGTTCACTTTGTCTTTTACTTTGTATACGGCTCGACCTACTTAGGTGCATTTGTAAAATATGGGTTTAAATAAATGAGTGTGGGCGACTTTACCAAGTCCGTCATTTGGAAGTTGGTTTGATATCCTTGGTTTGTGGGAGGGGTTCGGGTGGTCGAGCTCTGCCACTCCATATTGGAATTAGGGCTATGGTTTTTTAAAAATACCGTCGTGTTTTTAGTGCAAATGAGAGGGTTGGGCCCACATTGGGCGGCCTCCCCATGATCTTCATTGCCTCCCATTAGTACGTGGCATGGAGGGTTGGTTGGTGGTGGGGGTTTCACAACCCCGCCACCATATATAATATGGTGTTGTAATATATGTGGGGTGGTCGGTGGCCAGGATGCGACCACAACCCTGCACTATTATTATAATATAATTTGTTTTACCATTGGGTGGGCGGGGGTGCGCCGCCCCGCCCTCTCTTTTTTAATATTTTTTTAGTTTGATTTCCAAAGCAAATTTGCCCTTTTGAAAAATCCATATTTTGACTAAGGAGTGAAACACGCCGTCCCAAAAAATTTTCTTCGTAATCCCGGTCAAAGTTGGCCGAGAATCCGGTCGGCAAGATTTGGTAAAATTTGTTGCCTCCTTGGCTTCTACCACATCACCAAGTCGCCCTCAAACTTCTGGTACATACTAACTCCTTCATAAAACTCGGAATTGAGTTTTGTTTGTGTCGTTGGAAAAGAGAAAAGATGAGATATTCAACTTGACATTAATTTTTCCACATTCCGGATACTTTGATGCCGGTCATTTTTAGCAAGCCACTTGTACTTGGACCTATTCGGTGATCAAAACATATGGCATAGAAGATAAAGGCATATTAATCTACGATGCTCTATTTTTGAAAAAAGAAATGGGAAAAATGTGGGAAGCCAAAATAATTCTTCCTTTAAGATTTTTCGTTGGTGTTAATATGATACGATTACAGAAAGAATGGTGAAATCGAGAATTTTTGTTGATTTTTGCAATTTGAGCTGGTGTTCGCTTCAAAGGATAAATATCCTTTACCCAAATGGACCATATTTTGAGAAGTTTGTGGAGGCTACGAGGTTGTCGATGATATATAGTTTTCGAGGATACGATGAAATTTGGGTTGAAAAACAAGACGGGAAAAAACAAATTTCACTACACACGGGGAAATTTTATGTACAATAAGATATCTTTTGGTTTAATGAATACGGTGCAACATTTCGACGGGCAATGGACACGCTGGGGAGAAAAAGGACATATTTTTTGTCATTGTTGGATGACTGTAATATTTTCAAAATACGATCATGATCACTTAAAACATTTATGACAAGTGTTTGATAAGTGCGAAAGAATTTGGTTTATGTTTAAACCAGAAAATCATTCTTTGTTGTTCAAAAAGTAAATTTTTTAGGACATATAGTAACAAAAAATGGTATTTGCTGACCCGGGGAGAGTTGAAGCTATGCAGTCGTTTACCCAAAAAAAAAGTTACGGTCATTTTTTGGTAAGATTATTTTTTACGAGGCAATTTATTCTAAACTTTTATAATTAATTAAACATATAAATGTCTTGTTGAAGAAATGTCTATGAGGAGTTCGGGTAGCAGGAGTGAAGAAAAAAACCTTTTCTTAGCAATCAAATATGCCTTAGCGAAGCCCTGGTGTTGATATTACTGATTTTGAGAAAAGTTTTCGACTTTTTCATATTCTTGTAAGAAACTGTTATGATTTCACTTCAAAAGAACAAGGAAAGCTTGGAGCAACCAACTTCTTTTTTTAGCTAGTGCATTGAGGAATCTTTGAGTTAAAATACATCTTGGTTGAAAAACGAACTGTATACTTGTAGTGAAGGATTTGAAGTCTTTTCAATTTTATGTTTTGCATTCTAAAGTCATTGATTTTTGTGCCAAATGTTGTTGTTGGGGGTGTATTGTTGTGACTAGACACGAGATGGCATGAGGGGAAAGATGGTTGACAAATGTTCTAGAATTTGACATTGAGAAATCAAACCTACTAAGTTTGATAGCAGGGATGGGGCTTAGCACCTTGATGGCATAATCAAATTGCAAATCTTTAAGATTTGAACATGGAGGTAGTTAAAAGAGCTTTAATTAAAGAAGGTGTCATATGATTATCCTAAACTCTTTTAACTAACTGGTATAAGGATATAGTGTGCTTTTTGTTAAATTTAGGTTGTCCTCAGGTAATGGAAAAAATCAAAAGAGAATGACTTTTATACGAAGGTTGTTAAGTATTGCATAATGGAAAATTGTCTTTATTGGAAAGACCTTGTAGGAATTTTGTTGATATGTCTCGATGAAGTTGAGTCCGGAAAGTTATGGAAGAGACACATGCGAAGTGCATGGTGGACATTCCTCTTTTGGAAAGCTACCACAAATAAAATTATAAGAGTTGGCTATTATTTTCCAACTCTTTTCTGCGATGTTTTTGCTAAAGTCGGAGCTTGCTGGAGTGTGGAGATTTTTTTGGTAATCAAAATTTGCTCCCACTACCTCTCATTCCCATTTCGGTAGATGTCCTTTCCGGTGATGGAGCTAAACTTCATTGGTGAAGATTCACCCGCCATCATCGAGGATAGCACGGTGGATTCTTATAGCCAAAAACTATTTCACCAAGTGGATTGAGGCCATTCCAACCGAAGTTCATGACACGGTAATAATTAAATTTTTTAATTTTTGGAATCTAAGCAACGTCCATAATATAAATTAGTAGAAATTCTTTCGGTAATAATCACATGCAAGGGAACGTGGTCGATGCGTTTCGAACCATAGTCCGATGATGAACCACAACGGTTGGTTCGAAACGCGTCGACCACATTCCTTTGTGATTATTCAAAAGAATACACTAATGCTACAGTAGAAAATATTATATCTAGATTTGATTGCCCTCGAAAAGTTGGTGATGACAATGCAATGGATTTTAAATACGCAAGATAGACAATTTATTAGAAATACAACATTTATTAGAATCATTCTACACATGTACCCCAAGGTAATGGGTTAGTTGAGTCATCAAATAAAATCCTAGTAAGAATAATAAAGAAAGATGATGACTAAAAACAAATGAAATTGGGATAATCGTACAGTTCATGCTCTTTGTTGAATAGGGTGAGTATCAAAAGATCAATTGGAGTTCTCCCCTTTCGACTTGTTTATGGTGCGATGTTTGTGATGCCATTACAATTAGCCCTTTAATATGAATTTTTTTACAATATGAAGCTGATAATTCAAATCACATTAGAAAGGATGTTGCAACAAATCCAGGAATCGCTAATGGGAAAAACACAAAGTAGAAGCCAAAAGTAAAAATTGTCTTTGACAAAAAGAGAAAAACAACGGTATTCAAAGAAGATGATTTGGTGTTAACATTTCAGGATGCGAGAAGATAAGACCATGGAAAGCATGGTAATTTTGACAACTTGTGGTTTGGTCCATTCAAAATTGCTCGAGTTCTGAAAAAAATAACACATTTCTGCTGAAACATTTAGATGATGATTAATTAACTAGAGGTCTAGTCAATGGTCATTATCTCATTGTTTGTTGACTCATCCATTCTTTCCATTGTAAATATGCGGGTGTTGTTTCAATAAGACTCCATGCCAATATTAATTGTTTGTAAATAGAGTCATTTTTTAGTTCGTTACGATAAGGTTAATTTACTGTCCGTAGCTTCTAGTATTTAAAGGTATTGAAGTTGAAGAACGCGAATTCCCAGAAGCCCTTGAAGCCTCATGGGAGGACTTCATCCCCTAATAAAACCACGGTAGGATTGCAATTTATCAAAATGCGGTCATCATTTTAAGTTGTGTCGTTGATCTCTCTTTTCTCACTATGGTGGAGAGCTGTTTTAAGGAGGGTTAAAATGTATTGTTTTTTTATCATTTTTTAACCAAAATCAAAAAATTAAGGTCAATGGTTAGTTTGTGTTATAGAGTTATTAGGGTGAATTTTCCTTTAATAAGTATTTTTAACTAATTTGAGTAGTTAAGGTCATGGGTTTAACAGAAGTCTTGTTCATTCACCATGATGTTTCACTCCAAGGTTAAAGACAAATATAAAACCATCGATTGTGTTGGGAACAACAGGGAATAACTATCTTTCCTAGAGAGCGGGTTATTTTCTTCAAAATCTCGGTTTTAAAAAAGCAACACGGGAATAGATCCCTTTTTTTCAAAAAAGTAGATATTGCTTGTAAAAATGTGTACAAGGGGAGACAAAAGTATTATAGGAGTGAAACAAACCTTTCTCTTTGAATATTGAAGCTGATAAAATAAAAGGTGTTACTCACAGAAAGGTGGTTATTTTACGATATAAGTTCATTAAAAAATGTTGGCTATTTTATTTTTCTAAGACTATTCAAATCTATTTCTGTCACATTAAAGTGAAATGTATTAATTTCCAGTATGAGTAGCTATTGTTAAACAAGGTTATGGAGTGTAAGGTTGGGGTGAAATGAGTTGGTAGAAGAAATTTAAATCATTTCGGTTTCATGTCACTCCCTCTCATCGTGATTTAGAGACATGTCGCTCTATCTCTGGTTACTCTTGTGACTATAGAAAAACATTTTTTGTCTTCTGTATGGTATAATTTGTTATGGTTCTCAAGCACGTGGTTGTCGTTGTTGCGGAATCCAGTTATCACAGTATCATAAAACAATTGACAACTTGTTCGAATCTGACGGGATCCATATTCGAGGATGATGAATGAAAGAAATGAAATGAGTTCGCCGATTGTAGCTTCATGGAGGGTTGATATTCCTCGTTTTACGGTGTACACTTGTGGTTAGGTTAGCTATTAGCAACATGGGCAAGGGTGGTAAGTGAACCATTCAAAACCGGCCAATACTTATTTTTGTTGACCATCGAGCTAAGCCTCGATTCCAAGAAGCGAGGTGGTATCGAGTTTTTAAAGAAGTTTTCGAGTGAAAATGTAGCGTTAGCTCAAGCATTTGCGGGGCATTCGATGGGGAACGTTCAGTGGGGTCTCGGACCTTCGGAGATCCTGAGAGACTATCATTGCAAGGGCCACTCAAACATCAACTCTGAAGACGAGTTTTAGCACAAGAACAAAAATTTTTCTTAAAGAAACATTCGAATCCATATTTAGAGCACGAACATGAAAATATTGGTTTTGGAATCTTACTATTCATATTTCATATTTTAGGCTTGGTGCTTAGAATGTCATTACCCATGTACAACGTTATATAACTTTGTGAGGTAGGTTTTCTAATGTGCATAAATAACGAAGATGAGATTTCTGGCTCACATCCTTTGGCTCTAAACCTATGAACTACCATTTTCCTTCATAAATATCTTTCTTCAATATCTTAAATAAGCCTAGAATATTCTCTTCATAATCTACTATCACGATTTGATTAAAAATGCGAGTGGTTTATCATCTAAAGAAGAAAACCACATGGGAAAAAGTTTTTAGCGGATGAAGTTTAGCGATGTTAACTCGAGAAGGGTAGGAAAGGCACAGAAGGCTAAATACCCAAGATCATCGATCAAGCCTACACCTACGTTGAATCACTTCACAAGTTGGTCCATCTTCAATATCATCTAGCGGACGGACTAGGAACTCGGCTAGGAAGATAGGTTCAAACCACCATACACACAACCATCACTCTTGTACCTACGGTGCAACTTCGACCCGAGGAGGTCTGCTCAAGATATCATCTAAGGATCCATAGACCTTGAGGTATTTTATGGAGGAGCATTCAAAAAAACTCAAACAAAAAGCTTACTAACAAAAATACCTTTCTGAAAGGAAAGCGTAACTTCCTCTTTAAGAGTAAACAGGAGAAAAATTATTTTGGTAGAGAGGACCTTTAGTAGAGTAAGCCTAAAACCTTAACATCTAAGTCCTGTTCTAGAGGGTTAGTGAGGAGAATCAAGAAAACAATGCCTCTCTAACACGATAGGAGCCTGCACACTTTTACAAGTCTTTTCACTCACTCAAAAAGGGAAAAGCAAAGTTTAGAACCATTACGATGAAAGAACCTACCATAGCTAATATTTATCATCTATTATTTCTTCATCCAAAGAAGAAAAGCTATAATCCATTCATATTCATCTTTTAAGGAGGATAGCAGGTGGAAACGAGAGTTAGGTGGTGAAATTTGAAGATGAGCGGTCGAAAGATTCATACATGGGAGAAAGAGGCCTTTATACATTTAAACCCATACATTCAAGGCCTCACACGGACTGAAGAACAAGCTCAAACTAGCGAAGCAAAAAAATCCATGGCTATTACTGTCTCGAGGATAGAGAAATAATAAACATAGATGAAAGCAGAAATGAGCAAGGAATAAAAAATATTCGACCAAAAAAAAGTATAGAAGAAAAGTCGAACAAAAAGGGTAACAGTGATGATCGAGTGATCATCATCACGAATTGAAAAAATGCTCAAAATCGAATTTCTTAGGGTGGTTGAAAAGCGAACAACCGGATAGAGCCTCGTCGGCTGTGATTCTTTCGCCGTCGAACGTACTCAAATGCGACGTCGTATGTGAAGATTGTACGGGTTTGATTTCGGTATCCTTGAAAAATCCCGGTTTGACCAAGGTTGACTTTGACTTTGGAAATATTAAAAAAAGAATATTCCAAGGAATATTTCAAGAAAATTCGCCAGAATATTCCTAGAATATTCATGCACAGAATATTCCATGCAGATGAATCGAGAAATGGGCTTGTGTAGCACATTTTAATTGGAGTATTGGTTGACTTTTAGATTCACGTGAGGCCAATAGAAAAGGCCCCGCCACATGGCGAGCCTGAGGGCGCCCGCACAATGACCCAAAACGGGTCTTGTAAAAAATGATGTGGAGGCCGGAGAAGTTCAAGCACCGACCTCTCATGCCACGGAGCCAGCACCTTCTTCGATCCACCTATTCCAAAGTTCTTAACGAAACAATGGTGGCCGGTGTTTATTTGTGTTTTGAGAAGGCCCTTGTGGGTGGCGACAAATGGGGGCCAACCCACATCAACCGAATTCACCATGACCCAGTGGTAGGTGACAACGCTTACATCAAAGTTGTTGGTAATAGCTTAATTAACACTAATACGTGGATTATCCACTAAGCCGTCATTAGCGCCTTTTCAACCATAACCGAAAACGATTATCGGTTTTATGAAAATTTCACATGTGAGCCCACTTAAAATTTAATGCTTTGTTAGGGTCCAAGAATTACGGAGCGCGCCATTTTGAGCGGTTATCAGTACCGAACTTAAGCACGGTTAACCCACATTTTAAGTGGGGTTTCACTTGACATTGGGCGAGAATCTTGTTTTTGTCATAACTTCTTCAATGTGGACCAATTTGGATGAAATTTTGGTCAATTTTTGTTATTGTAGAAATATGGAGCCATTGGGACAAGTTTCGAGCCAATAGAAGCGTTTTTCATGTTTTGTGGGGAAGTTTGGAGAGCCATAAGGGCCATGAGGAAATGGAGGCCATGATGAGTTATAATTCCTTTATTTGAGGTGAAATAAAAGCTATTCTTAGCTTATTTCTGTCTTATAATTCAATTTCACAGCCGTTTTCTGTTTAGGCCTTTTTTCTCGCGTAATACCAATTTGAGCAACTTAATAGAGGAAGTAAGGACATGTCCATTTACAGGGCATGAGACTAGAGATGCTGTAGCCAGGGAGGGATGTTTGTATCATCATGTTGTTGTGTTGTTATGGTGAAGTTATAATACTCTTTGTGTATTTCTGATTTAATATGTTAAACAATAATTTTTAATTAACATTCCCTCACACATAAACTCAAAAACAATTACCAAAAAACCCTTTGTTTAAAGCTGAGGACATAATGAACACTTTGCACACTTAATTTAATGGAAATGGATACTTGCTGCAACATTGTAAATACTTTAATTTCAGATTAGATGGTATCAAAGCTGAGTTTGAGCCTTAGGGCTGGGGATTTTACTCAACATTTTTTTTGTGCAAAGATATAGTTGATTTTTTGCCAAGTTTTGATGCTTACTGAGCTTAAACTCGAGAGATATGAAGGACATTTGGTTGGTGTACGGAGTAATCCTGACAAGAAGGGTCGAGGAAACCACCTCCAAGGTCCATAGAAGCAACTTCAAGCATGTATTCAGAGAGGAAGCTCTGAAAGATATGGATCCCAAAGAAGAGGAAAGGGTGTTCCGAAAGGCTTTCTTGGATATGACGGAGATGGTGAGGATACTCTACCAAGAAAGGAATGATAGGCTTGTTGGAGAAGGGTATAAAAACCAGAAATAAGGAGAGGGTTCTTCAGGAGGAAAGAAAAGTGATGACAAGTCAAAGAAAGGACATGGAGGAAATGGTGGTCCACCATCCCCATCTTCATCCTCTTCCTCTACATCGTCATCCTCAACCTTGGTGAATCAATCTCATAAGTCTAAAACCACTGGTAAAATTCTGTTTTTAAAGCTTGATGTTAAATTTGAGTTCCCTATGTTTAATGGTGAAGTCAATGTAGAGAAACTTGACAATTTAATATGACAGTTGGAAGTTTACTTGAGGATACAAAACCTTCATGAAGATGACACCAAGGTTTAGTTAGCCTCTTTAAGAATGGAAGGAGCAGCATTGGTATGGTGGGAAGACAAGACCAAGGATGAAATTAAAAAACATGGTAAGATCACTGTATCATGGGCTGAATTTATTTTTGCAATTAAGCAACAATTTTATCCATTAGCTCATTTACAAAAGGCTATCATGAATTGGAAAAGTTTTAGACAACTTAACGGACAAAGTGTTCAATATTACACTCAAGAGTTTAGAAGAAGGGCTTTGTTGTTAGGAATTTATTTTCATAGTCAAGATACTTAGCTAAAATATATAGTTGGTTTACACAATTACCTTATATATACTATCCTTATGTTCAATCCTACTAGTCTAGACGAAGTTTGTGTGCAAGCTACGCATTTAGAGGCTAGAGGGAAACAATATTTTGATGGGAATATGGATATTGAATTCAAAGGCAAAGGGAGGAAAAGAAATGCAAACTCTAGGAAAGAAAAAGGAAAGTTATTTTGTAAAAATTGTTCCAAAACAAGCCATGATGAAGACCATTGCTGGAAGCTTCATCCGAAGTTGAAACCAGAGAAATTTAAAAACAAAGATAAGGCAAAAGAAAAGGGCAAAACAGTTGCAACAGTTGAACAAGACTCAGGGTCTGAATCAGGTGATGAAACTAAAAGCATAGCCAGGTACTAAAGAACATAAAGGGGAAATACATTGTAAAGGAAACAAATCCCAGTTCTAGCACTTTAAACTGTCACATAGAAGCTCCAAATGAAGAGAGGAGGATAGATTTGTTTCATGTGAGAATAATAGCCAAACACACTATTTGATAGTGGGTCTCAAGAAAATATCATCTCAGAAGACTTATTCAAGAAGCTAAAACTTGAAACCATTTCACATCCAAAGCCATATCCACTTGGATGGATTTGTAAGGATGCTAATTTACAAGTTTCAAGGAAGTGCATGTTGTGCTTTGCCATAACAGCTCATTATGTTGATTTTGGTTGAACTAGATGTAGTACCGCTTAACATTACATGTGTGGTGTTTGGTAGTCCATATTTATATGACAGAAAAGTGATCTTCCATCGCCATGAGAACAAGTATCACTTTTTCAAGGATGGTAAAAAGTTTATTGTGAGAGCACATCAGAAGAAGCTAGAATCGTCTTTAGTGAATGCAGGGCAATTAAAAAGGATTTTCAATGAAAATCAAAATTTGACTTTGTTGATGATTAAGAAAAAAGATTTTGTACATAATCCTTTTCATGTTATTGCTGATGTAAATGATGATATGTTTCACCCTAAAATCAAGCTGTCTTTTGAAGATGAGAAGATGTTGTAGAAAGTTCCTTTGGTGTCGATCAGTGCAGAGAACAAAGTGTCGGTGCAAAGTGGTGCAAGAATCCATGAGAGGGAAAAGCATGCAAGCAAAGAGGGAAAAAATTTTAGCATGGGTTATTGCTGGTTTCAGAATGGAAGATTGGTATGGCAAGAAAACTTGGTCGGGAATCAACGCAAGTACATAGCTCATTCGGAAAAAAATCGTCATAAGGACAGTTGGCAAGGTGAATCTCAATTTCAGTTTCCTTTGAAGGTAAACCATTTTAGGAGCAATATGCTTTCTGAAAATTATAGTTTTTTTTCTACAAATTTCGAAAATTTGCATCATGACTCAGTCAATGTTAGCAACAGTCGATCAGTAGATTCAAGGAAGAATTTATCTTTTTATGAGAAGCTCAATTTGATGAAGTCGAGAAGATTTCAACGGTTTAAGGTTGGAAGAGTGGAGAATCAGTCTCCTCATCTTCAATTTCTATAAATAAGAGAGCTTTTGGGGTCCAAAAGCTTCCCATCAGGTGATCATGTCCAAAGTTGAAAAAATGCTCAAAATTGGAATTTCTCAGAATTGGTTGAAGCCTAAACGACCGTATAGGCCTCATCGCTATGATTCTGGTGCCATGAACGACACTCAAATCTGACGTCGTATGTGAAAGTTATGCATGTTTGAAGTTTTCAGTATCCTTCAAAAATCCAATTTCACCAAGGTTGAATTTGACTTTGGAAATATTAAAAAAATAATATTCCAAAAAATATTCTGAGAATATTCCTTGGAATATTCCATCTAGACAAATCAGAAATCAACATGTGGCACATTTTGATTGGAGGATTGGTTGACTTTTCGATTCACGGACCAATAGAAAGTTGCCACGTGGCAGGCTTGGAGGCCGCCACGTGGCCCAGAACAAGTCTTGTAAAATTATGTGGAGGCCAGGGGATTCAAACACCCGACCTCTCGTGCACAGAGCCAACGCCTTACCGATTCGCCTATTCCAAAGTTCTTAACAAACAATGGTGGCAGGCTTTATTTATGTTTTCAGAATTGTATGGGCAGCGGAAAAAGGGGGCCAACCCCCACATCAACTGACTTCCATGAAACCAGGTCGTGGGAAAAAAAGCGCTTACATCAAAAGAGGATTATTGTTAATAAATTTAATTAACACTAATATGTGTATTATCCACTAAAAACCGTCATTAGTGCCTTTTCAACCATAACCGAAAACAGTTAACGGTTTTACGGAAATTTCGCATGTGAGCCCACTTAACATTTAATGTAACTGTTAGAGGGTCCAACAATTCTAGAGGAGCGCATCACTTTTGGAGGATTTAGCCAAATTTTTCGAAGTTAACTGCAGTTAACCCACATTTAGTGGGGTTTTCACTTGACATTGGGCAAAATCTTGTTTTTATCATAACTTCTTCAATATTGGACCATTTTGGATGAAAGTTTGGTCAATTTTGGGTATTCTGATCATTCTAGAGCCATCGAGACATGTTGTAGAGCCAATAGAGGTGTTTTTCAGCCATTTGTGCTTCAGGGAATCTTGGAGAGCCATTAGGGCCATGAGGGAAATGGAGCTGCATTGGGCTATATTTCACTGTTTGAGGTGAAATAAAAGCTATTATTATCTTATTTCTATCTTCCGAATTCAATTTCACATTTTTTTTTACCTATTTCGGCCTTTTTCTCACTGTAATACCAATTTGAGAAACTTAATAGAGCAAGTACATGGCCATTGGGAGCCTTGGACCCAGTAGATGTAGCCCAAGAGGGGTGAACTGCCTCATCATGTTGCTGTGTTGTTATGGCGAAGTTATGTTGTTGTGTATTTCTGATTCAAGATGTTAAACAGTAATTTTAATTAACATTCCATCACACATAAACTTAAAAACAGTTACCAAAAACCCTTTGTTTAAATTGCAAGACATGATAAACACTTTGCACGCTTAATTTAATGGAAATGGATACTTTGCACAACATTAAAAATACTTTCATTTTCAGATCATGAAGCTATCAAGATTTTTTCTTCTATACTATATCTCTGATGATTGAATGTACAAAACCATGAAAATCTGAAGAATCGTGTCATTTTTTGCTTATACATAGTATTTTTAGATATAGCTACCCTTTTCAGAAAAGTATCTATTATTTTTAGATTTTGTCTAAGGAGGAGAAAAGGTTGCTTTTTGGTTCTATTCTCAAAATAATGACACTAAATGATGATAAAGTGAATGTAGCCTCAAGGGTAATAGCCTTTTTCCAAGTGTCATCTAGTCAAGGTATCTTCCATTTGGTTACTCCTACACTTTTGCAGATAAGGGTCTAGGTGTTCTTTTTAGTTGGCATTTGCACTTTTTGTGGACACTGTCTTTCAGGAAATGAGGAGCACTTAGCCACCTCAACTCATCCATTTTGAGCTCCATATTGTCATATTTTGTCTTTAGTTGTATTTTAGTTTACTTTTTATGTTTAAGATAAGCTCTACTATATGTAGAACATTGTAATAAAGTCTCTAAAAACATAATTGCACTTTTTATGGAGGCTTTTAACATAACTCCTTTTTTGTATATATACTATGTAAGGCAAGGAAGAAAGGGTTCGTTGGTTGTATATTTCATGGAATAATCTATTGTACCTTTTTGAACATATAATATATCTGGAGGCACTCTTGAGGACTCACAAATCGTATGGTGTGTGTATTGTTTATCTTCTTATGTGTTTCCATAACTTACTGTTTCATTCCAGATTATGATTTACACAATTCTATCTAATGCTTATATCAGTATTATGAACCTTCATGAAATATTAATACATTTTTGTAAGTCTTGTTTTGTTAATCATTCTTGATTCAATATGAATTGAAGATATTTCATAACTACTCCTTGAGGTTGAATTAAATCCCGTCTCATACTCGTATAAGTATTTTGAACTAGCATACATGATTAAACTATTTTTGTCAATCTTGATTTATCAAGCATTCCTGATTGATAAGGTCATGTTATTTGGAGGAATTCTATGTAATAGGATTCTTTAAATTTAGAGTGAGAATCTTGTAAGTATTTTAAATATTTCATTCACTATACATTTCAGGTCTAGAATTTGTGTCACCCTTTCTTCTTAGAAGTGGACTTTTGTTTTACATGTCTACTGTTTATATTCCATTTTTAAAACCATCAAGATACAAACCCAACCTTGATACCACATTATGCACCAGTGCCCTCGTATGTGTGAGAGATTCTTATTTTCACAAAACCCTTTTCAGTGTGTATGATTTCCAACCACTTTCCACAAAACTCAATCAAGTTATAAGAAAATTCCTTGAGCTTAAGATGTGTCTCGTCAGGTGCTTGTCACAATCCAAGTGTTGATTCCAGTGTTTACAGTGCTGATCATTGATGATTAGTTATTGATGATGGAGGACATCCCTTTTGACCATGTTTATGACGTATGATGTTTTTCCACCTTTTAAGGAACTGCTAGCACTTACAAATGTGAAGAGACATTTATTGAGCATGGCATGACCTTCTTTAGTGTGATGCCTTATTTTTCATATCACAACACATTCACCTTATTTAATTTCAATGTATTTATAAGCATATGAGATTTTAGGTTTATGGGTTAATTAGGAAAGACATTCATTGTTTGGAGGGATGCTTGGGTTTTTGAGACTAGGGATTGGATGTATTATAGATTTCAAGCTTGTTAGAAGGCCTTGATGTTGTCTAACAAGTTGGTTATAAAAGATATCATGGGTTTGATTCCTTCTAAAGTGATGTGTAAGGTGAATATTAATATGTAGGGACCTTTGTGGTAGGTTTGGGGATGGAAATTTTGGAAGAAAATACAAAAATGCAACACTAAAAGGATATACTTTATATTGTACTAAAAGCCGACTATTGGGTTGATTGGATTTTCTAAGGAAAATTTCAGGTCCAAATTTAGGCCCCTTTGTTTAGCTACCATAGGCTGAAATTAAACCCTCTATTGCAGGATGTAATATTTGACCATCGTTGAATTTTCTCTCTCCTCGTTGAATGATTTTTACTGGACATTGTTAAGCTTAGATTTGGAATTTTGATGGAACATTTTTTATGTACAAATTGGATATTGTATCTCAAATGAACATTGAATGAACATCTCCTAAGAAGAATATTTATTTGGGTTTTCCCCCTTTTGGGTTTTTTCCTTGGTCATGACCAAAATTCTGCGTGTCTTATTATGCATGGTTGTCTTCTATTGTTCATTGCTATTATCGCTCGCTCTAAAATTGCTTAACTATTTTCGGGTGAATGTAATTGAATGAAATATTGTTTTAAGTAATTATTACAACAAAGAACTTATGGAAAATTTACATGGTATCACATCTGAGGTGAAGATCAACCATTGAAAAATAGAGAACACCCCCCTGAGACACTTCTATTTGTTGATTGGTGATCAATTCTCTTACTCAAGATGACTTCCACCTACTTCAAGATTGTAGAGAAGTTGAATGATGCCTCCAACTTTGCAACATGGATGGCTAGATTGGATCTTACTCTTGAAGAGAATGATGTGATGGAATATGTGCAGGGCCAAATAGCTGAACCTCCAAAGAATGCCAATGACAGTGCCAAATCCAAATACAAGAAGGGTGAGATCAAAGCCAAGAAGATTATTTTTTATTCTCTCTGAGATCACCTCATCACTTATGTGTCCAACATGAATAGGTCAAAGGAGATGTATGACAAATTGATTGGGATGTATGAGGTCAACAATCTAAGCCAAGTCATCTCTTTGAAGAGTCAACTCCATGACATCAATATTTCAAAGTCAAAATCTATAATAGGCTACTTCATGAAAATATCTCAAAAAAGAGATCAACTTCTTCCATTGGAGAAATCATACCCAATAAAGAGCTTGTGAAAATGATCTTTATTGGACTTCCCGTGTATTGGGATACATTCATAACAAGCATCAAGAGTAGAAAGTAGCTCCCTTCATTCGATGAAATCTGTGCACTTGCAATCAAGAATAATCCATGTTCATTTTCTCGTGAGGAAGAATCATTACTGAATTATGAGGTCTAAAATGGGCCTCCTAATTTAAAATGTACAACCAAAATAAAATTTACAAGAACCAACAAGATTCAATGTGATGAGTCAATGTGATGATGACAACCATGGGGATGATTCACAATCTTATAAATAAAAGGGTAAAAAGATAAAAAAATAATAAAGAAGAAATTATTCTTTCCACCAGATTTCAACTTATCTCCAAGTTTTAATTACGGTATGGAGAGCATGCAAAATTTAATTCCTCATCCAAGGAGTACCCATGTTGCATGCTTTCGATGAACTCTACTACACGAAAAAATGAGAAATACATAAGAAACGTGATTGTAATCACGTTTTTTTATGTATTTATCATTTTTCGTGTAGTAGGACCCATCGAAAGTATGTAACATGGGTAATCCTTGGATGGGGAATTAAATTTTGCATCCAAAAAGTACTCCCGCTCGAAATGTGAGTAAAAAATTTGGGATATAAGTTGAAAATATGAGTTGAAAAAGTAGTTTTTTCATTTTTCCCTCTAAAATTTGATGATGTCATCAAATCTTATTTGATTTTTTCCACTATTATTTTATAATTTCCTTAGGAGGCCCATTTTAGACCTCAAAACTCCCCCTAATGTAAGAAAAAAAGAAGAAGAACCTACAACCATTTGCAGCGAATGCCAATAAAGGAAAACAAATTTAAAGGAAGACCTTCCAAATGGAATTCAAAGAAGCCAACTCCAACGTTCAACAATAATATAAACCATATAAGGGACTTCCGTCCATGTCTTATTCCAATGCTATAGATGTGAAAAATATGGCCACATATCCCGAGATTGCACGTGGAAAGAAGTGCCTGAGAGGCCCAATACCAAAAACAATAGCTACAAACAAGGGCTTGTAGCTACAATGAGGCTCAAAGGCCTATTTATTACCGATAAACAATGGCAACCTAAACAAACCCAAAAAAAACAAAAACCATAGGAGATGAAGTGCCAATGATCTCAGGCCCAAATGAGGTTTCTTGGTACATCAATGTAGGTTTTAACCCCGTACGAAATTATCTCAGAATTAAATTATTAGAAACATAAATAAGCAATAGCAACAACATAAAACATAAAATAGATATACACGAAGATTTTCCCGTAGATCCCAAATCGGGACGACCAACTTGATTTTTCATAATATTCCTTTTAGTGTTACAACACATATATATACATGCCGAAGCATACATAAACCCCAATCCATTAACCCTGGATTAGAACATAACCGTAGTTCCCTTGACCGGATCTACAAAATACCAGGGGTCGAAAACCATTGTACCCCAAAAAAACCATGTGCAAAACCATGCACAAAACCATAGGTGTGTCTGCCCACCTAAAATAGGGTCCAAAAAAAAAAATTCCCGGGGCTCTACCTTGGACCCCACGTAGGGGCCTACCTGCCCCCTGCGAACCCCTGGATAGGGGGGCTACCACCCCCCAGTTACCCCCTGCTACTCCCAATGCAACAAACAGGGGATTCTATCACGCCCCCCCCCCCCCCCACATGTGCAACTAATAGTGGAAAGAATATAACACATACCCAACACTCTCCTACTTGTTTTTTTCTTTCCACAGGGGGCCACAAGAAAGCTTAGTCATTAGTACAACTCTACAACACCCATTATTTATATACACAAAGATAACTTATGAGTGTTCACAGACTTTGTCAATGTATCTGCAACATTATTCAAATTTCCCACCTTTACCAGCAAAACCTTTTTATCCTCAACCATATCTCTCACAAAAGTGATATTGAACATCAATGTGCTTTGTCTTTGAATGATAAGCAGGGTTCTTAGCCAAGAAAATTTCACTTTGGCTATAACGGTCTATCCTTATAGCAGGTTTCACCAAAACCATACTTGAACACAATATCTACAACCAAACTTCTTCCATGCTTGCATGAGTCGATGACATGTATTCTACCTTTGTAGTTGAAATAACCACTATAGACTGTCTTTTACTCTTCCAACTAACTACACCTCCAAATAGGCTAAACACATACCAACTTGTAGATCTTCTTTGGTCCAGATCTACAGCCCAGTGAGCATCAACAAAACCACAGATTCCCAAAACTCTGTCCAATCCTAGTCTTCCATGGTAGCACAAACCATAATCACTAGTGCCATGCAAATATCTGAAAACCTGCTTCACTGTTGTTTAGTGCTCCTTCCTTGGTTTTGACATAAACCTGCTCAATAGCCCACTGCATGTGCAATGTCTAGTCTAGTATAGACCATTTCATACTTTAGGCTACCCACTGCACTTGCATATGTAACACGGGACATATCCTCCTCTTCTTCTTGTGTCTTGGGACACTGTTCAACAAATATATTTACACCTACAGGAATAGGAACCTTCACCGGTCTACTATCTTGCATATTGAACCTTTGCAATATTGTCTCGACATAATTTCTTTGGTTTAAATAGAACTTCCTCTTTTCCCGATCTCTCTTAATTTCCATGCCCAAAATATAGTTTGCAGCACCAAGATCCTTCATGCCAAATTTGGAGAAAAATTGGGTCTTCAAATCTTGGATAATTTCTTTGTCATTTCCAATCAGCAACGTATCATCCACATACAAGACCAAATAAAGAACACAGTCACCAATTAATTTAAAATACACACAGTGATCCTCTTTTCTTCTGGTGAAGCGAAGTCCCCTATATAGGTATCAAATTTTCGATACCACATCCTTTGGTGGCTATTTTAACCTATACAAAGACTTTTTTAACCTGCATACCAATTATTTCTTACCCTTCACTATAAAGCCTTTAGGTTGGTTCATGTAGATATCCTCTTCCAGATCCCCATGAAGAAATGTTGTCTTCACATCCATCTGTTCTACCTCAAAATAAAATTAAGCAACAACAAATAAAATTAATCTAATATAAGTATAACCTTGGAAACATGAGAAAAAATATCACCAAAATCAATTATTGGCACCTGGGAATAACTTTTTTCTACCAACCGAGCTTTGTATTTCTCCACCTTGCCTTCTACATTCATCTTCTTCTTAAACACCCATTTTCTCTTGATGGGCTCCCTTCAAGCCTGTAACTCCACTAGATCCCAGACCCCATTTTTGTGCAAAGATTCCATTTCATCAACCATGGCCTTGTAGAGTCTGATTCATCCTCCTTTAACTCAACTATATCTTCTCAGGTTCCTTTGGTAGGACTTCATGTTTAACAACATCTTTCACCTCTATAAACACCACATCTTGGTTGTACACAACCTTCCTTGTTTCTGGGTTCCAAAGCTTGTAACCTTTCAAACCCTCCTTATATACGATAAAGATGCACCTTTCAAATTTATTATCCGACTTGGCCCTTTTCTCCTTTGGAACATGTACCTATGCATCACATCAAAATACCCTCAGATGTGAAAGACAGGGTTTCTTACTAGTCCATTCCTCATGTGGAGTCTTATCCTCCAACGCTGATGAAGGTGATCTGTTAACCAGGTAACATGCAGTCTCCACTGCCTCTTCCTAGAATTATTTTCCTAACCTAGTAACACTGAGCATGCTTCTTGCCTTTTCCATCAGCGTTATATTCATTCTTTCTGCAACTCCATTTTTCTGAGGTGTGTATGAGTAGTATTTTTCCGTGCTATACCACACTTCTTACAGAACTCTTAAAATTCATTCTTGCAGAACTCTCCACCATTATCTGTCCTCCACACCTTTATCTTATTCACTGTCTGGTTTTGCACCAGAGCCTTAAATTCTTTAAATCTGTCAAAGACTTCAGATTTATTCCTCAAGAAATATATCAATGTATTCCTCGAGAATTCATATATGAATGAAAATTAGGCATTTGATTTCATCCTTAGGTTATACATTTTTTTTCTGTAGGAACAATTTATTCACTAGAGACTTAGATTGGTATAAATTCCCCAACTTGACCCACAAAGTCTTCGTCGTAGCTTCCCCAGATACATTCAAAAATACTGAATTTGAGATACATAACCATATTGTTATCTTTTCATTCCAATCCAACTTCGCCCAATCTTCATCTGACATTGTTGTTGGTTTAGTACTTGGATCTACCACGTTCCACTAATATTTATCCACCATCAGATCCTTCTTCTTGAGCTTCCAAAAATCAAACTCTAACCATTAAATTTCTTGATCCCTATCTTTCCACAACTCACCATATTATTTCATTGTAAGAATTGATCCCATAGATCTCCCACTAAACAGGGTCTACCACAAGACCGAGAGAAAAACCCCTCAACAAAAAAGGCGTCCCCTTGAAGCTGAAACATATCTAATACTAGATGTAGGATTTAACCTTGTACAGAAATAATTTGTGAACGAATTCTTAAAAACAAAAAATAAACAATTACAAGACCATAAAACATAAAATAGATATACATAGAGATTTTTCCCCTAGATCCCAAATCGAGACTACTTGCTTGATTTTTCATTATATTCCTTTCAGTTTTAAAACACATATATATACATGCCAAAGCATTCACAAACCCCAATCCATTAACCCTGTATTATAACATAACCGTAGTTCCCTTGACCAATTGAACAAAATACCAGGGGCCAAAAACCATCATGCCCCAAAACCATGTGAAAACCCATGCACAAAACCATAAGCGGTTCTACCCACTTAAAATAGGGTCCAATCGTGGGCATGCAACTAATCGTGGAAATAATATAACACATACCCAAAAATAAACTTATCGGGGTTGTAAATTTGGCATACGATCTAAGTTTGACACGTACGATACCTCATTATAAAGATCAATCCAAGGAAAACAAATTTCCACTGCAAACCCCTATTGTTGGCAACGAGTCTGCTTATTTTCCAAAAAGCACTATTTAAGGCCTCAAAATGACATTTTAGTTTTAGGACCTGAAAAACTTCCAAAAATAGGAAACTGTGCTACAATTAAACAAACTAAAAAATGCAATGGTGGGTTTGGATAGTCAAATATTTGACCTTTTACTTTTTTATTGACTATCCAATATCATTTACCTTTGACTCTTTTGTTGACTCATGTTCTTTTCCTTGTCATATTCACTCTTCTAGGAAGAGACCTTTGTGGATTCGAGATACATTACAAGATGCAAAAAAAATTCAACCCCTAGAGGAAACTTCAGAGAAAGAAAGAAACCTTGTAGATATTACGGAAATGTTGCATTTATAAGCAACATCACACGAACTAACCCTACCAGCTATGAAGAAGAAATAAAGGAACAAGTTTGGAAAGATTCCATGATAGAGGATTATCAGTCCATTATGAAAAATGATGTATGGGAGGTTGTTTCTAGACATGAGGGGAAGTCTTTAGTAACTTACAAGTGGATATAAAAAATAAAATATGCAACTAATATTAGCATTGAAAATTTCAAAGCAAGGTTTCTGGTTAGATAATTCTCCCAGAAAGAGGGAGAAGATTATGATGAGATATTTGAACTTGTTTTCAGATACACTACCATCTGGTCTATCATCGTTTTAGTTTCTAATCAGGGTTGGAGTCTTCATTAGATGGATGCAAAGACAACTTTTATTCATGGTATACTTAAGGAAGAGGTGTATCTGGAACAACCTTAGGGCTTTGAGGAACATGACAGGGAAACCCATGTTTTCATATTGAAGAAATCCCTCTATGGACTAAAGAAATCCCCCAAGGCTTGGTATGATCAATTTGACATATATTTAATAAATCTTGGATTCAATAAAATTAATGCTAATCTAAAACTTTACTTAAAGTTTGTTCAAGGTATGCCTTCGATTTTGGTTTTATATGTTGATGAATTTTTCATGATAGGAGTATAGCCTCTGATCATCTAGGGATATTTTCTATAAATTCGAGATAAAATATCTTGGGTTGATGCACTATTTCTTGGGTTTAGAAGTACGACAGAAACCAAGAGAGATTTTCCTCAACTAAGGAAAATATATTTTCAAACTCTTGGAGATATTTGGGATGTTGGATTGCAAATCCATGGGCACACCAATGGAGGAAAATTTCAAGAAGTTATGTGGTGAAGTTGGAAGACCAGATCTAGTGGATTATTCTATGTATCGACAACTAATTGGGGCTTTGATTTTTATGGTCAAAACTAACCATATATATGTTTTTCTATTAACACCTTCAGTCAGTTCATAATGGAACCTCTACATGCTCATTGGGTGAATGCAAAACATGTGTTGTGATCTACATGGGAAAATCAATCATGGACTAAGGTATGTCGTTGGTGATAATTTGAGAATACATGGGTATACAAATGCACATTCATATGGTAGTGTTATATATAGAAACAATACATCAAGATGTTACTCTAGCCTTGGATTTTCCATGATTTCATGGATGAGCAGGAAACAAATATTTTTTGCTCTTAGTACAACCGAGGCAGAGTATATTACAGCTAGTATGGCTAGCTATGAGGCGGTGTGGATGTGGAATCTCTTTGAAGAGTTGTTTGATCATGTGCCACATATGACTGTGATATATTGTGAAAATCAAAGCGGGATCAAACATTGAGATAATTCAGTATTCCATGACAGGTCGAAGAACATTGAGATTAGGTACCATTGCATTTAAGACATGGTACAAAGAGGAGAAGTGAATCTATAAGACATTTCGATAGATAAACAAGTTGCAGACATTCTCACCAATATATTTCCTAAAGAGAAGTTCTTATTATTTAGGGACCAACTTGGAGTGTAGGAGAATGTCTCCCTCCTTGAGAGGGGAAAATGTTGATTCAGAGAACTGAGCATATGCTCTTCCCTTGGTATTTCGACCATACATGTACTTAGTGGTGGGGGGGATGAGAAAAGTAGCTCCTGGGTATGAGTGTAATCCTTGGAGCCATGGACTTATCTAATTACATGCCCTAGTATGCATCCTTCCCGCAAGTCACCTTTGTATCAATATTGACCAAGGTCCATATTGAGATGGTTAAGCCTGTCGGGATTGCCACCTATTTTTCCAATGGGTGAAAATATTTAGGTGTGTGTGATCTTTACCAAGGTTAGAAGTGACTACCACGGACTTGGTTGTGGTAAATTGATATACCCTCAGTTTTGGATGCAATTGTTCTCCCACTTGATCATTGAGGATTAAGTTGGGTGAGAATCAATCAATGGACATAGGGTGTGTGATCTTTACCAAGGTCATATGTGACTACAATGGACTTGGTTGTGGTAAATAGATCCCCCCTTTCATTGGTTTTGGATCGTTCTTATTATATGGATCGATAAATCATTGTTCAGCTAAGATGAGATCTATGGTGTAGGTGGAAATTCCTCTCTAGCTGAGAGGGAGTGTTGAAGTTGGTATCTTTGGTTGGAATTTTCATTAGAAAAATTAATGCAGATAATTCATAAGTTTTTCTTTGACCAAGTCGGCCTCAAGGAGGACAAATCAGCCCCACAAATGTAAACATATGCCTCATGAAACACATGAATATGGCATCATTAAAACTTATTTGGACACACATCATATCATCTCATCTGATTTAAATAGAAATAGAGAGTTCATTTGTTTGAAGGAATCTAAAGGAGAATCTTATCTTCATTGACCAACATATCTTTCTGTATTTGACTTTCATTGACTTAGGATGTTTGGTTTTATTTTTGACCAAGATTTTGATTGAGGAAAGAGGCTGAATATTTTGTGGAATATTCCTCTACGTTGACAAAAATTTGGATGGTATTTCAAGGCATTGACCGCAGTATTTGACTGTGTTTTGACTGAAGATTTGATTAGTGTGTTGATTAGATTTTCTGAGAAAAAATTTAGGACCAAATTTCAACACCTCTGTTAAGCTTCCACAGGTCAAAATTCAGCCCTTTGTCATAGTCTTTGACCAACATTGACTTTTCGCTCTCCTCATTTACTGTTTTGAATAAATATTGTTAAGGTCAGTTTTGGAATTTTGTTGGAAAATTCATGATGTATAAACTGGATATTTTATCTTAGTTGAACATTGAATAAATATCTCCTAAGAATAAGATCTATTTGGGTTTTCCATTGTGGGGTTTTTCCCCGATATTTTACCAAAATTCTTTGTCTCATTTTGCATCGTTGTCTTCTATTGTTCATTTTTATTAATTTTCTCTCTATAATTGTAACTATTTTGTGGTGAATGTAATTTGTTCATTTTCCAGTGTTCTATGCTTAGCATAATCACTTACAACAATTCTTCTTCAATTAACAAAAACTTTATTCAATAAATCAATCTTCCAATGGCAGTAGGAAATTGTAGATAGGACAATAATCTAAATGCACTATAGAAGAAAAACAAGAACAATAAAAAGAGAGACACAAGATTTGGTCAAAGACCAGGGAAAAAACCCGCAAGGGGAAAACCCTTTCAAAATTATTCTTCTATCATATTTTCATTAAATTTTCAACAAAGAGATACAAAGTTCCAATTCATCAAAAAAAATTCAAAGTCAAATATTTAACCATCCAAAAACAACTAACCAATATCTAATCAAGATGAGCCCAAAATTCAAATCTGATCCAATATCAAAGTCTGTAATTCTGGTCAAAGTCAACAACAGTCAAAGGTGCCATAACTACTCCAAAATTCATCAATCAAAGTTTCTCTAAACTGTTCGATCAACCTACCAATAAATGAGACCTTCCTTGCTAGTCAAATTCCAATAAAAACAGTCAAAATTATGCCCATGCAAATTTGGTCAAAGTCAACCTTTGACCTACAGTAACCTGATGTGTAGGACTGTCATCAAATATGGTCAAATTTCTTAGAAAAATTTTTCCTCCTTCCCAATGAATTCGACCTTCCAAAATAGGGACAATTTTGAAATTTAAAGTCAAAATTATCCAAGTCTACCTATGTCAAACAATGATCAAACTATCCCAACCAAAAATTCAATGCACAAAACGTAATTTTCCTCCTTCCCTTTGCATGTGTGAGATTAGACCTCCTTATTAAAAAAATTGTATGACCAAATCAAATCAAGAGAAAAAATGTGGTGTGTGATGATAATGCTCCAAATTGATGTGACAAGTCATCTATTTATATGTGTCTTATGGGGTTGAATTATCTTGCCCAGGTTGAATTGTACTTTTGTGCATAAGGGGGTTTCGCCTTAAAATTTATACTTTTCCTTGAACAAATTAAATCCTTCGAAGGAATAGTAGGGGATTCTTTGGATGAGGAAGACTCTCCAATGGAGGGAATTTATCCCTAAGCTTCCAAATTAACATAATCGAATGAAATATTGTTTAAGTAATTAGTACAACAAGGAACTTGTGGAAAATGAGGTGTCTTAACATCTTATTTATACATGTCCAGGGGGTGTAACAACCAAAGGGACACATCCCTTCACTGGCCAGCTCACTCAAATTTTCCTAGGCCGACTTGAATTTATTTTCTAAAATAATATTTTTCATAATGCACCTACGACCGACTTGAAGACCCTTTAGTCAAGTAGGAATACCTCCCAATACTACACAAAAATAAACATTTTTTACTCGTGATTGTCAAGTATAAGGAGTTCAGATGCTTTTAAAGGATGTTATCCTATTCTTAAAGATGAATTAGTTAAATTTATTTCTAATTATGATGAAATGTTTCAGAAACCTATGGATTGCCTCCAAAAAGGGAGATACACCATGAGATATAGTTGTATAAATATTGTCCAATTCTTAACATTGGTATGTACAAGTTGTAAATGTTATAAAATGTAGAGATCAAGAAGAAAGTTCAAAAATTGCTTGATAAAGGGACCATTAGACCAAGTACCTCTCCATGTCGGTCACCTATTGTATTGATACCACAGAAAGATGGTACATGTAGGATTTGCATAGATTTTTTTAGCATTGAAAAAAATCATGATGAAAAACCATTACCCTCTTCCTCACATTGATGACTTTTTATATCAATTAAATAATGCAACTTATTTCACTAAGTTAGACTTAATAAGTGGTTATCATCAAATAAGAATTGTTGAAGGTGATGTGTGGAAAACTGTTTTTAAAACAAAACATGGATTATTTGAATGGTTAGTAATGCCTTTTTCCCTTTCTAATTCTCCCAACACTTTCATGCGAGTAATGAATGATGTGTTTTGACCATTCATTGATGATTCTGTTAATTTTTACTTAGTTGATATTCTTATTTTTAGTAGGACTTGGGAAGAACATGTCAATCATGTTAAGCAGGTATTAGATGTGTTAAAAGGGGAGAAATTTTACTTAAAGATGTCGAAATGTGAATTCAATAAAACATCTCTAGGATAATTTTTTTATATGGCAGGGGGTGGAGAATCGAGGATAAATCATTTTAAAGTAGAAATTATTTTAAATTGGCCCAATCCTAATTCTGTAACGAATATTAGAAGCTTCCTAGGAGTGACCCAATATTGGAGGAAGTTTATTTTTAATTTCTCATCTATTGTAGCTCCTTTACATGCTATGACAAGTGTTAACCACATTTTTGAATAGGAAGGAAAGAAACAAAATGTCTTCAACACTTTGAAGGAAAAGGTCAGCACCGCACCAGTGTTGGCATTTCCAGATTTAGAGAAAAAATTTGAAATTAAAACTTATGCAAGTGAATATGCCATGTGAGAAGTACTACTGCAACAAAGGAGGCCAATATATTACCACTATGATACATTCTCTAAAGTGGTAATTAATTATCATACCTATGAAAAGGGTTGTATGATTTAGTTCAAAGTGTGAAAAAGTGGAAACATTACTTAATGGGTAAATAAACAATCATATACATTTATCATCAACCATTATGATATCTTCAATCAAAAAAAAATCTACAACAATCAAGGCACTTTAGATGGATGTGATTTTTACAAAAATTTCACATGGTCATCACATATAAAAAGGGTACACAAAATAAAGTTGCATACATGTTGTCAAGGCCTCCTACAAGTGAAACCATTATTCTACAACACAATTCTATAGCTCATGACAGTGATGTTGAACATTAGACTAAATATGAAGATTTTAAAGATGTATATGAAGAATTAACTCATGGTAATTAGATAAAAGAATTAAATTATCCTATGCACAACAAAATTACTATATCACGTTCCTAAATTGTGCATTCTCAGGGATGAAAATATTAATTTCATTAGGAAAGCTCATACTTCTCTTACTTTTGGAAATTTTGGGGTAGGAAAAATAGTGGATCAACTGTAAATGCACTGTTACTGGCCTTGGATGTATGAAAAAGTATCCAAGTATGTAAAAGTACGTATTTCATGTGCTACTAGTCAACCAAGTAACTCGAAGGTGGGATTGTATACACCACTTCCTGTACCTTTCATGTAATATTCCAAATTGAAATTTACAACTAATAAGAGACAAATGAACTCACCTATAGAAAATAAAATCACAAATATGCATGCACTATCAAAACACCAAGAAACTGGGCAAATAAGCTGAGCCATTTTATTAATTCATATGACTAAATCAAGTACAATAAGATGAGGACTGTAGAACACCAAACCCAAATAGTCTCAAATGTTGGAAATGGTAGTAACTGATAGCTCACATGACCTTTTTCTGTCATGAAGGAGTCCCTCGATACGATCATCTCAAACCAACCTAATCAACATGAAGCACCCCTTGCTCCACTCATTATCCTACTAAGTATAGGTGTCATAAGCCCTCTGTCTACCACCAATAAGTAGAGCATCCTGATAATGTAGAAATTTTTCCCACTCCTCATGAATCTTCCCTACCGATTAGTCCACATCATGTACTCTAATGGTAAGTCTGTGAAGATACAACTCATCCTATATGGATATGAATACTCACCTGCATGAGCTACCCCTAATCTCCTCCTGCTGGTCATCCTGGCATCCTATTGAAGCCCCCCATGTCATCAGCATATCACTAATGCCCAATGGAATATGTAAATGATCCTCCCTTATAAAAACCAACTGATCTCTAAAGGTAACTGGACTGCCAAGTCATGTGATGCCTAGATCCCATGCTAGTCTAAAAATGGTACCACGATGTTATCGTTATCATTGTGCAACTCTGACCATGACGGTCTTGCCATCATGCGCAAGCTATATCCTCCTCTCTTGAGACCTTATGGAAAAATATCTATAGGGTCCCAACACATCTGGCCCAAACATATCTATGATGTCACAACCTACCCATCCAACACTCACCATAATCCATAACAACAATGAGGGAAACCTATCTTTCCATGCGAGAAAGGCCTCAACACTCCCCCGCATGTCAAACCATGTGTGATTTGGGTCATCCTCTGTCCTGATCCCGCTCATCATGAAACAAAGTGTCCAACCAACCAACCAAATCCTTGGATCCCACAACCAGAAAAAATATGATATAGTCCTAACATCTGATGGCACTAACTGGTACAACGTCTCAATTCCCTGCATGCAATCATCATATGGACTCCATACATCATGAACTAATCTGGTGCATATGAAACCTCCCTGCGTATTCCATAACATGCAGTGGGATTTGTATTCCTTCCTCCGGGAAGTTCCCCCTAATATTTCCTGGAGTATAAACATCCGCCTTCAAGTAAGGTCCACCAACCATTGTATATGCTCCTAAGACACCTCATAATGTCTCTTCAAAATGGGGTCGTGAATCTCCCTCAGTATGGGCTCAAGGGTGGTGCAAGTGTTAACTATGCAGAAGATCATATTACCCCCAATCTTGCATCCACCAAATCACACCATGACCATATGACACAACTAGAAAGCCTCTCTCCTGATGCATCGTGTCCTGTCCAATTGTCTCAAAAACCCCTCCTAGGTCATGTCTCTCATGATGCGATCATCAAGAGATGATATCCATGTCCCCTATGCCAGTGTGCAATGTAGGAGAGTGATAAATTGAAAATCATGGTCAGCCCTGTTATCAACTCGCTCTCCAACTCTGAGTGTTCCAAACCCAACGATGTGCTTGATTCCCTCTTTAGGATATCTCTCTAGTGGTAACACTTCAACAACTAATTGTGCATCATCATGCTCAACTGCACTCAAATTTGTACTCCTACACTCCCCTGCATAGAACTAAAATTTATGGAACAACTCCATGCACCACTGGATACCAACACTCAATTCCATTCCAAAATGTACCATAGGGTATCCCATATGTGCCCATGCATCCACCATTATGCTAATACACCCACCATAGTGTGATACACACCTCCTCATCTACCCATGTACACTTGAGTGGCCCAAATCCTCACATGTTATCGAGAATAATGCTACCATTTTGAACCTCAACAACTCTAGTTCCCAATACATCAATGAGAGAGCACTGTCTCCATATGATTCCATGTTTGATTTCCCGCCAATGTCGCATACTCCTACCAACTCCTACCAGAGTGGGATAATCACCTTGTGATCCCATTCTCGATCAATATGCTAATATTACTCGTGAAATCTTCTTGATCCCCTATCAATCCATCTTGTCATTCATTTTGTCAGAAAATTTGAAGAGAATATGAAAAGGTTTGTGTGCCTAACCACTGATTCCATCATTTAGCTACTACCATCACCTACAGACTCCATGATGTGATGGATAATCCCACCTGGATCCCAATAATAGTTTGGCCCTCGATCCCCTCTAGTAATCCACAACCTCTGTTGAAATGTGGCCACACATGCATCTAACTTCCTAGCCAGCTCCATCAGATACCAACTCAATATCTCTCACCATCCAACCCCACGAAATTGATCAAGTTCATGTAACAAGTCCTCCATCATATGAATGTTTCACCCTACGCGACTTGTGTTGCCTCATCTCGCTAGTCTAGAAAATCGATGTAATATGCCTAGGTAATGTGGCCTCTCTCTCACCAATGTGCAGAGGTAGCCCAATAATATTGTAAGCCCCATAGATGTATTCCTAATTGGGACTGTCATCTGGAAGTACAAAAACCCTGGCTACTCCTCATCAATGGTTGAATCCAAGGATGGATGCTCATCCTCCTCCATCATGGGCTTAACATGAACCACTAACTGCCCCTCCACCGATAGCTCATCATGCATAATATCCTCAAAAATTAGGGGTAGGTAGCTACCACCTGTAAGATATATCATATATCTTGATGCCTCCATACCTATCAACTCCTAATCAATAGTGGATATGTCTCCTGGCACTTCATCAACCTGTTGTGTGCTACTATTACCTGAAAACTCGGGCACGAACCCAAAAACATCATCAATGTATATCTCAACAAAAAATGGAACCTCCTAAAAAGTGGACACCTCTATGTCTCCTAGCACCACGTCAATGGCTGACTCTATGGGTGTGTGCTCTACTCTCTTCCCCAAGGTGTTAGAAAGAGCTATCAAAAGAATCTCCAACAAGGGTGACTCACGTGTCGCGCTGGGTATATCTACATGCTCCTCACAACCCTACGTGTTTTGTTAGGTCCCTATATTGCTAGTATAGTCCCTTATTGTTGTTAGTGTAACCCCCTTATTGTTATTATTGTACCCTTGTAACCCCCATATTGTTATTATTGTGCCCTTAAATTATTATTGTTAGGTCGGCTAGGATTACATTGTGCCCCACTAGGATTACATTATGGCCCCATGGACTCCTATATATAGAAAGGAGGTTTTGTAATTTGAATCATCCAAGAATTGTTCATTCATGTAATGTATTGGAGGTTGTCCCCTCGAAGTGGCTTATTTATAAGGCGTTGATATCTCTTTTCTTCTCTTTTTGGAGCTGGTTTCACAATGTTTGGTATCAGAGCTTTGAGATTCAAGGGTTTCGCTGCTCCAGACAGGTCATCATGGAATTTCGCTATAATGTTGTTTATACGAAGGGTCTAAATCTGAAATTTTTAGAGTGCGAAGACAAAATCCTGAGGAACATCTTCAGAAAATTTTAGAGCTTGGTTCACAATATTTTTGGAGATATGATCTGTGAAAATTAGGTCATTTTGTAGGCTCCTGAATTTAACCTAAACAGACCATCGTGGTATTTTCGTAATAACTTTTTTTCTATGAAGGTTCAGAAGCTGAAATTTTTAGAGTGCGAAGCCACAATCCTGAGGAACATTGTCGCAGAATTTCAGATATTGATTAACAATATTTTTGGAGATAAGATCTATGGAAGTTAGGGCTTTTTGAGGCTTCTGAATTTCGTCTCAAAGAGGTGATCGTGGGAAAATATTCATAGCTCTCTCTCTAAGCATTGGATTGGAATGCGGTAAAAAGTGGACACAAGTACAAAAACTGCAGTTTTTTGTCTATAAATTTCAGAGCCAGGAAACAGTGACATGTGGCACATCGTACAAGTTCACTCTACTGAACCAGTCCAAAATTGGGTCAGTGTGGGAGATTGGACATAACTTTTCCTTGAAGAATCCAAATCAGATCAGCCCTGTGGCATTTGAAAGAAGCTTCAGAGGGCTACTATAGGTCTGAATTTCAGATATTGAGGATCTGCAATTAAATATATAATTCAATTTCAATATCAAGCTCCTCAAAAGCAAGTAAAAGGTGTGTATTTTTTTTCCGAATTGCATAAGTCTTGTTTGAAGAATCAAGTTGAATTGATTCCAGGGGCATATTGTAGAATAGATATCAGTATTAGATTCTAAAATGGCCCCTAAAAAGAATTCAACACCCATTAAGCCTTTAGAAATCTCTACTATGACTCATGAAGACGAAGAATGGCAACATGACATATCAAAATAACAAGAGCAAGTGCAACAAATTTCGATCTTTCAAAGAGCAAAAAAAAAATGACATGGAAGTTTTGAAGAAAGGCATGGAAACCAAGATGGATGGTTTAAAGAAAGGCGTGGAATATAAGATAGATGGCATGGAAGCTGGCATGGAATCTAAGATGGATGACATGGAAGCTAAGATCGATGAAAAAATGAAAGACAACATGGAAAACATGAAGAATGATCTAAAAGCAGACATGGAAGGGTTGACAAAGTTGATACAAGAAATGTTTCCTAATGGTGAAAAGATAGTAGAGGAAACTCATGATGAGAACAAAATAAATGTTAATCGTGATTTCATAAACTCTAATGTTGGTGGGAAGAACCACCATATTCCAAAAATGGATATGAGGAAGTTTAATGGAAAGGATCCTGTAACATGGATACTACAGATGGAGCAATATTTTGATCTCCATAATGTGCAAAACACACAAAAGGTATGCATTGCAACTTTACATTTAGAATAAAATACATTTTTATGGTATCGATGGCTTTGCTCCCATAAAAAAATTGTCACTTGGTCAATTTTTACGGAGGAAATGATAGCACATTATGAGGATACAAAGAGAAACACCTTCTTTAGCCAATTGATAAATCTCAAAAAAAAGGGTTTAATGGGGGAGCACATTGAGGACTTCCAAAAATTGAATATAAGGGTAACTGATATTCCAGAGGAACACAGGATTGATCTCTTCATAGGTACTTTAAAGGATAACATCAAACATGAAGTTCGTGTTTTGGAACCTGATTCATTGGAGAAGGCATTCAGGTTGGCAAGAAAAATTGAATGTAAAATTATGGCGACAAGGAAGCCTACCACTCACTTCTATAAAGAGGGAAGTGTTGCTACTCCTATATTTCCACAACCTACAAGGTTGACACCACAAAAATTGGAAGAAAAAGAGCAAAAGGGATTTGCTACAGTTGTGATAGAAAATACACTAAAGGTCATAAGTGTGCTGAGAAGAAATTATTTTACATAGATTGTGAAGAGGAAGAAGAAAATGAACAAGAAGAGGATATACACCAGGAACCAACCCAAGAAGAGGAATAAATGAGTCTGACCATATCGTGTAATGCATTGGCAGGAATTACCACTCCTCAAACTCTCAAGATAGAAGGACATATCAAGAAGAAAAAGGTAATAGTGTTGATTGATTCAGGTAGTACCCATAATTTTATTCATTGTAAGGTAGCCAAGGAATTGAATTGTTTCCTATACCCAACACCAGAATGTCAAGTGATAGTTGCAAATGGAGGAACTATAAATTTCTCTGGAAAATTCCATAATATCAAGATAAACATGGGGAATATGTATTGAATAGTCCAATGAGTTCCATTCCTATGTGAGGTACTGATGTTGTATTAAGAGTACAATGGTTACAATATTTGGGGATGGTCACTTTTAATTTTCAAGAACTTTTCTTGAAATTTTTTTTCAGAAGGAAAGGAAGTCGAATTATGGGGTATTGCATGGAATCCGGGAAAGATAATAAGCTCTAATGTCATGAAAAAGCTTCTAAAGAAATAAAAATGAGGCATAATTGCACAATTATGCTCACTAGAAGTTCCAACATCAAAATCATCTATTTCTACATATCTCCAAAAAGTCTTGGACAATCATTCCAAGGTGTTTGAAACTCCCAAAGGACTCCCACCTATTCGTGATCATGATCATGCTATTCATTTGATTCCAAGAAGTGTTCCTCCAAACATCAGGCCTTATAGATATCCTTACTTCCAAAAAAGCGAAATTGAACGTATGATTGCAGAAATGTTAGAGGCTGGTATAATTCAACCTAGTCAAAGTTCTTTCTCTGCTCCTGTAGTATTGGTACACAAGAAGGATGGATCATGGCGAATGTGTCCGGATTATAGGGAGCTCAATAAGCTCACCATTAAAGACAAATTTCCCATTCCTGTGTTTGATGAATTATTGGATGAATTACATGGAGCAATTTATTTTACCAAGTTGGATCTTCGTTCAGGATATCATCAAATTAGAATGAAGACTGAAGATATTCCAAAAACAGCATTTCGAACTCATGAGGTCATTATGAATTTTTGGTCATGCCTTTTGGCCTTACCAATGCACCTTCTACATTTCAAGGGTTGATGAATTCCATTTTCAAACCCTTCCTTAGAAAATTTGTGCTAGTATTTTTTGATGATATACTAATCTACAGCAGGTCTTGGAAGGATCATGTTGAACATGTTGACAGGGTGCTCAAACTATTGTAGGAAAAACAATTATATGCAAAAACATCTAAATGTTTCTTTGGAGTACAAGAGGTGGAATATCTGGGTCATATTGTATCTCACGAGGGTGTTAAAGTAGACCCTAACAAAATTAAAGCCATTAAGGAATGGAAAGTCACCACAACCATAAAGCAGTTGCGAGGATTTCTCGGGTTAACAGGGTATTATCGCAAGTTTGTTAAGAATTATGGGAGAATAGCAGCACCTCTAACAACATTATTGAAGAAAGATACATTTTCATGGACTCCTGAAGCAACTAAGGCCTTTGAACGTCTTAAAGAGGCAATGTGCCTAGCACCGGTCTTAGCTACACCAGACTTCACAAAAACCTTTATTGTGGAATGTGATGCCTCAGGAAATGGAATTGGTGCAGTTTTAATGCAGGAAGGAAGACCCATTGCTTTTGAAAATCGTCCAATCAAAGGAAAGTATTTACAGAAACCTATTTATGAGAAGGAAATGTTAGCAATACTACATGCACTAAAGAAATGGCGAACTTGCCTAATGGGAAGACACTTCAAGGTAAAAACTGATCATGATAGTCTTAAACACTTTTTGGAACAAAGACTATCTTCAGAAGAGCAGCAAAAATGGGTCACAAAGATATTGGGTTATGACTTTGAAATAATCTACAAAAAAGGAAAGCTTAATGTTGTTGCAGATGCACTCTCAAGAAAGAATGAAGAGGTGGAAGCATTGCTTTGTGCCATTTCTATTATCCAACCAGATTGGATAACCGAAGCAAGAGATGAATGGAAGAAGGATGAAGAAGTGTTGACACTCATTCAAAATTTGCAGCAAGATCCTAGTACATATGATACATTTAGTTGGAAAAATGATTCCTTATGGTACAAAGATCGCTTATATCTTTGTAGGAATTCCCAACTAAAACAAAAGATTCTTCTGGAATTGCACACTTCTCCTTTAGGAGGACACTCGGGATTTTTAAAAACTTACCACAGGGTGAAGAAAGAATTTTTTTGGGATAGCCTTAAATCTGATATTCAAAATTTTGTGGCAGAATGTTTGGTTTGCCAGCAGAATAAAGTGGAAACAATTAAGACCCCGGGACTTCTACAACCTTTATCCATTCCAAATCAACGTTGGGAGGAGATTTCAATGGATTTTATCACAGGTTTACCTAAGTCCGAAGGAAAGAGTGTCATCATGGTGGTAGTTGATAGACTTACCAAGTATGCACACTTTTTTGCATTATCTCATCCATTTAAAGAAAGTATAGTTGCTACTACATTTATGGACACAATTCAAAAGCTACATGGAAACCCAAGGGTTATTGTGAGCGATAGAGATCCCATTTTTACTGGAAATTTTTGGACGGAGTTATTTTCTTGTTTGGGTACTCAATTAGCTCATAGCTCATCTTATCATCCTCAATCGATGGTCAAACTGAGATAGTAAATAAATGTTTGGAAGGATATCTTCGTTGTTTTGTATCTGATAAACAAACACAATGGGTCAAGTGGTTACCTCTCGCTGAATGGTGGTATAACACTTCCTTCCATACTGCAGCAAAAATGACCCCATTTGTGGCACTTTATGGATATCATCCACCATCCATCACATCATCTTTAAGGGAAAATTCGAAGGTTCAAGCAGTGGAAGATCACATCGAGCATCAGCAAGAAGTTCTCCAACTCTTGAAGGATAACCTGAATTTGGCACAAAATCGAATGAAACAACAGGTAGATCAACATCGCAGCGAGAGAAGTTTTGATGTAGGAGATTGGGTATTTTTACGGCTACAACCATATAAACAAATGTCCCTCAAGCAAGCTAA